>QYAP01000339.1:0-44139 GCA_003988905.1 Hymenotorrendiella dingleyae
ATGCGACGAATCGCCGACTGAATCTAGGCTCTGGAATAATATTGCAATTCCAGGTTCGTAGAGGGCACCACGTACAGGTGTTCAGTCATCGCCCTCCTGATATTACCCTATATTTGCTTCTTTAAATTTCATCCAAACACCAACTACTTTCACCTTCACGCCCTTTTCTTGAGTACCAGTCGCCGGAAAAGGCCACTTTTATCTTGGCATTTGAATGAGCGTAAATACTAACTTCGAACTATCTCAGAAACATAAGATCTTACTACGTAACTTCCACAACGAATCAAGTATTAATGGAGGATCAATCAAGATATCAAGATCTTCCAACTTCATTCCTCGCACATCACAACCACCTTTTACGAATTAAATATCTTCATTTATCCTCGATTCCTCACCCAGCTCCAAGATGCCTCTGCTTTGATTAAAGAGCCGGGCCTTAGCATGAATGACGAATTGTGAACAAAATACAGCAATTTACTGACGGTATCCAGAAAAGAGGTGTAAATTTTCGAAATATGTATCAACATCATGGTTTTCCATTAATATACTAAAATAATCTATCCACATAACAACGAAATCTCGCTCAAACCCTCTCCATCATGCAATTTATTTTCTCGCTAAACATTACATCACGCATACACAACCCTCCCATCCAACTCCCCCACCGCCAACGGCTCATCCTGAGCCCCAAGTTCCACCGGCGTCTTCGGCTCCTTCGAAAACACCGGCTGATATGTCGCAGGTTCCGTCACCACAATCGCCTCATCCGGCGATGAAAATGCTTGTTGTAATTGTCCTTTAGCCGCACGTTTTCTGCGTAGAAAAAAGAATGCTCCCGTTGCGCAAAGCGCAATACCAGCCAAAGCCCCTATTACGATGCCGGCGATAGCGCCACCTGATAGGCTTGAACTCGATGAATCGCTGGCGCTTGTGTAAGTGGGTGAGCCGCTGGTTATTGTGTTGCCTCCCGTTGTTGTGCTAGAGAGGACTGTCCAACTTCCGCTCCATGTATCTTTCCATACGTTGGTTGAGCCCACGATATTAGTATCATCTGGTTGTATCGAGGTTCCTACGTTAGAGGAAGGTGTATTTGGTCCTGGGGCTTGCGCAAGAAACCAAGCGCCACCTCCGTCGTTGTTGGCGGTTTGGAAATTAACGCCGATAAATGCTGCTTGTAGAAATGCTCTCCCAAGTTCGTATTCTCCGCTGGGTCCTACGCTTGGTCTCAAGGGAAGATATGCGGTAGGTGTGGTAGTTATCGGTTCAGTGAGCGTCAGGTTGAGAAGTGCGAATGGAACGTTGATGGTGATATTTTGTGATATACTTCCATTCCCGCGGAATGTGAAAGATAGAAATGCTGGCGATGTAACTAGCTTCTCGAAATTGGGATCCGCTGTGTTCCAAAAGTAGACTCCATATTTTTTCGAGTATGTTACTGGTAGGTCCTTGGTGATTGCGTCGCAGGTGCTCTGTGGTAGGTAGATATATTTGACTGGTGCTTCGACGAAGACATTCATGGATACTCCAATGGACGAATTACCTGCTGCTAAAAGCCCTGTTTGTGATGAAATGTTGGGTGGCATAGCACCATCTGCCACCCCAATACCGATATCCAAAAGGTCAATGGGCAGGTGATCGAGGGTATAAGGCTGGCTGCTGATAGGTTCAAGTGCTCGACTCTGATCGTATCCTCCAATGCTCAGCGAACCTGGTATACCCATATTTACCGACCCAACGTGCATGCCGTACGAGATGGATGGTGTTTTCGATGAGCCAAATAAGCTACTTGACAATAGCGTCCCATTCCAATTTGGATTGGATGCACCATGATCCCAGGACTGGTTAAAATTTGAGGCTCCCAAAGCCAACTTTCCCACTGATGCAGGATATTTTGTGCCGTCCGGAAGAGTCTCATTTTGGTTGGTGATGACGAGAAGATCGAAATCGAGAATTTGCTGTTTGTATTGATTTCCACCAATTCCATCTTCGAGTGGAATCGACATGGTGTCAAACATCCAGTATGCCGTCCCATTTAATGTCGGCAGTGCCCCTACTGTCCCCGCCATTGCTGTATTGTTGACAAGACCTGTCTCCGATATGTTATACCACGTACTTGATTTCGTCTCATCATAATAGCCCGCTGATTTCGCAATGGTGCATGCAGTGGTGTTTTTGCATGCCGATGGCGCCAAAACATTCGTCATCCAAGATCCGCCAGGTAACAGGTCGACGGACTGACTTGGAGTACCGAGTGTTATTCCAACGGCGTGCCATGGTCCGTCAGGTCCGTAGGTATTCGAAGACCATTGTACGATCTGTGGGACTAGCGTTTCAGCCAATGAGGGAGCCGCTAGCAATAAAACATGCGAAAACTTGAAGCTTTTCCAGGAAGTGTAAAGCATATTTACTTGCAGGCGCGACTCCGCGAGTGAATGGTAGATATATCCGAAGCAGAAAACAGATCAGGGTGAATCCCTCTATTCGAAGAGAATACAAGAAGTGTTAGGAAACTCTCTCAGGACGCCCACAAAAACAGGTATGGATTCCAAGGCCATGACTGATACGACCTCAGCTGCGGCCTCTGAAATTGCTGCGCCCCTTAGGAAAACTGCATGGTATGATGACAAGGCTTTCCAGTATTTACTGAGTTGGGGGCTATTTGAGCCTCAGGGCTAGGGTGTATCGATTATGCCAGGGCATCACAACAATTCACCTAAGTCTGACTTTACAGTAAAATCTCGACGTAAGAATGTATTGGTATAAGGGTTATGTTGATAGGAAATTGGACTTATGTTAATAGAGCAGATTGCGTTCATGTCCAGAGCCCTCCTTACATCGAGATTCGACCGTACCTCAAAAAAGCTCCCTGCAAAACTCCATCAGCGATATTCTATAAGTTGAATTCAGTCGCTATATTTTTAGACTTACATTCTGTACGGGTTGCAGTGTGGTTGGTTCAACATCTGCGGCCCGAAGGCGTTGGCGAGTTGGCGAGTTGGTTGGAAATGCGATTTGATTGGATTTGGGATACATCGAGCTGCAGCTACGCCGTGGCTGTAAAATGATCCTGATTATTGTACAGGGGTAATGATCCGCAGTACAGGTCGGCGAGGAACGAGGCGGAAGATAAGGGGCTCGCTAAGCCCTACAGACGACGGTAACGTGACATATTACTGGCCGATGAGGTAGGTAAGAAGGAAAGTCTTGATTCGGAACCCCTTGATTCTTACAATAAAGTGATGTGCATACCCCAGCACTTAGAAATTTGCGGGAAACAAACCGACTTTTTGTTTACCGTGTGTTCAGGGGTTGCTCGTCGAATCATCAGAGAGCATCCGTAACCTCATGCAGTACTCATTGCAGGCGCTTATTTGTTTCATCAGCCCCACTATTACCACCCAGCCGAGCCAGCCCCATCAGCACAGCGTTACACTACATCCCAAATAGTCAATACAAGCCTGTTCTTCAGCCGCAAAGCAAAATTCCTACGTCAGAAATTAGTCTAGTCTGTGTTTTCAATCAACTTTTAGCTGTACTGAAAACTCACCATCACATGTCGTTTGCCGAACATTCACGACCTGCTCAACCTTTCTTGCCTTGAGAAATCGACCTCCAGGACGACTAAACTCGGCAAAACAGGTAGACATGTCAGTACAGCTACCGGCAGGTGTGAACCGTCGATATGCAGCACTAGCTATAACCCTACTTGCCTCTGTTTGGTTATGGGTAGCTTTTGATCGACCATACCGGATACCCGACCATATATCCTGGAGTTTGTACTCGAATACACCTCAATCTCGACCACAAGATGGGCAAAACGAACCACCTTCCTTTGATATTTTCGACTACCCTTCTCTGGACTCGGAGTCCGTAAAAAGTATCTGTGACGACACGAGCTGGAATTCAAGTGTGATTTTCACCTGCGACGGACCTGTTGGCGGAATAGGAAACATCCGCAACTCAATCTTGAATTGTGTACGCTATGCCATCTCCGCTGGCGCTGGTCTGGTTATGCCCAGCATTGTCCTTCGAAACAAGTCGGATATCTCTTTTATACGCACTGGGATAAACACCGATATGTCTTTCATGTTTGACACGCAGCATTTCGTGGATTCACTTCGCCTGTCTTGTCCTTCTCTTCAACTCTATGACTCGAAGGAAGATATCCCAGACTACGACACAACGCGAGGTCGAATATCGCTCCTCCCTGAGAATTTGGCTGGTTTTGTTCCGAAGACTGGACTTTCCAAACCGGAAGATTGGAGAGGTAGTTTTTACGAGTGGCTACAGCAATACCACACAACCACATTTCAGGGCCCCATCATCGTTGACCTCGAGAGATCATACCTCCAATATCCAATCTACTCCGACGGTGAAGGCTTCGCTCTTTCATTCGGCAAAGTGCTAAAAATCCGAAGTGATGCTCGGGAATTAGCCACCAAAACGCTCACGAATTTAGCGGAAACATATCCGTTCAAATCGAGCCTTGATCAACCAATCTGGAAAGAGGCATTCTTTGGAGCCCATCTACGGACGGAGAAAGATGCAGTAGAAGCCTGGCCCGCTCACGACTGGAAATATTCCCGGTACGAAGTACAGTCAGAACTCTTCCTGAAACAGGCTCCTCGGTCGAATCCAGCGGTCATCTATGTCGCGTCTGGAGATCCAAATGAGGTCGCGAAATTTGCAACAGATGCAGCACCGCAAAATATTTCCGTCACAACGAAACTAGACCTTCTCACAGGACAGGACCTCGAAAGTCTGGAAAGTCTGGCTTGGGACCAGCAAGCTCTGGTGGATTTTCTCGTCATGACGAAAGCGTCGGATTTCGCGGGAATCGGGCATTCGAGTTTTGCGTGGAATATCGCTTTGAGGAGACATCAGTATGCCGAGAAGAAGGACCACCTGGACGGTCCCCAGATGTTGAGTGATGAGTTGAGCCAGATTTATGGTCAACCCAGAGGGTATCCTGAGTATGCTGCTTGTCTCTGGCCTTGAAACCTCAATTGCAGATGCGAGTCAGAATACTATGGGTGGAGATAAATGGACGGCCCCAAGGATCTTCCTAAGGAATATGTGGACCTTGCTGGTGTTGTAGGACTCGGGAATTGCTGACCCAGCCAGCTCCTAAAGCACTACATAAGTGTGCCATGACGCCATGGCCTCTTAACTCCAGCAAAGAAGCGAAAGAAGACCTGTGCTAAAGTCAGGGGAGAAGTATCAGTAAACAGACACACTGACCGCAGGTTTTGTGACCAGGAGATGTCATGATATTTTCGGTGGCCTCTTATATTTCCCAATATAGCATATCATGTAATATATTTAGGCTGACCAAGCGAGAGGAGATTAGAAAAAATCAATCAAGCTTTAATACCCTGAAAAGCAGTCTCAAAACTGCAAACTAGATAATGACATTTCCTGGTTTCCACGTTAGCTTTGCCTGACGTGTAATCGTGGAAGGGTTGTAGATGTCCTTTCTAGTGATGAAGTTAATTTTTCCACCGAGCAGGATAGGAAATAGAGACTGCGTAATATTGCTAGCGAAACCGCTCTAGTCCATTAATTTTAAAGTGGAGAAGGTGCACAACGAAACTTGGGCCAATTATCTGGTGGCAGCGTCGGGAATATCAAAGGTTCGCCCAGAATCATTGCTACGAGTAGAATTTCATGTGGCAGTTGATAATTTGGCGAGCCCATAATGACGGGAACAATCTTACACAGGAGTTAGTTTAGAAAATCAGTTTTAGTCGAACGAAAAAGGTACGAACCAATGTTTGCTCAAAGCGCGATCTGGGAACGTTGACAGTTTGATTCCGATTTCGTGGGCTCGAGTGCAGAAAGTGCTAGTAAGGAATCAAGGAAGATAGGAGAGGGGGGTGCTTTAAACAAATTAGTACGGTCGTCTTTCATCATTTTCCACGGAGAAAGTCGAAAGCTACGAGGTGGTCGTCGGACTTAAGACCCTCGCTTCGGTCCTGGTCCTCGAAATTTCCCCACATTTCAAGCGCTCCAACTTTCAGCCTTATCCCCCACCACACCTCAATCCAAACCTCGACGCAACCCTCCACCCAACATCGCGGCTCCAACACAGCAAAACCACATCGAATTTTAGACGTCGTATTTGCGTAATCGCGCGCCCCAACTTCCACAATGCCAACCCTCCCAACAGCCCAACAATGGCTCGAACAATCCACACTCCTCCTCCAAGCCCGCCCTTCAACCGTACGTCCCCTCCCTCCCCCCCCCTTCTCCCTACTAACATCCCCAGACACGCATAACAAGCAAATATTCCCTCCCCCGCCACTTCCCTTCCACCCCCTACCGCATCTCCAAAGCCGCCCCCCGGCCAACCAAAACCACCCTAACGCTAAAAACCTTCGACCCAGTATCCGGCACGACTCTCAAATACAGCACCGATAAAGCAGCAGAAGTAGGCCGGCTAATCCAGATTTTAGGGAGATTGGCGAGGCCGATGGCGGGGTTGCCGGTGCTGGAGGAGGGACTTGTGGGGGAGGTTTTGGGGGGTTTGGGGGCTTTGGGGGGTGGGAATGGGGTTGATAGTGGGGTTGCGACGCCGAGTGGTGAGGTGGAGAAGGTGGTTGGAGGAGCAGGAGGGAAGGGAGGTGTAGGTGCGAATGCTACAGGTGGTGGAGCGGGTGGGAAGAAGGGGAAGAAGAAGGGGAAGAAATGAAGAAACAAATTGGGGGATGAGATAGGTTGATTTAAGGTGGCTCACGGTGAACTTGGGGATGGGCTGGTTATTGAAGAAACTCCCGAGTCCGCGAATAATAAAAGCTGCAGGGAATCTTGACGATGACATGAATGCATGCATGGAATGGCGTTCTAGAGTTGGCATATGTTAGCTGCATTTACAGCCTACATCATTGAGGCAAAGTCACAATTGCTTCGCAAATCAAGAGCAATACACCAAGTATCAACTTATGTTCAGCCTACTATCAGAAGCGTGTCACAATATCCAAGAGGTACACCAAGTGCGGTATTAAGAGAACATTATCATTTCTGCCCTAAAAGTGCTACCAGGGATATCTTCATCCATCATTCCTACCCAAAAGCTCGTCACCCATGATCCACCAAGGTCCTCCCTCCATGCCCCTCAACGCCAGCAAAAACAAAAATATATCTCCTGTACAATAGGCATACAATAGGCATGTGTACCCGCCGCCATCGCCGGTCTATGCAAGGAATTTAATGCGTGAGAAGAGAAGATATGCCGCACGGTCATGTACAGTAGTAGATGAGGTGCCCCGGAACGCCGATAGTCCAACAAAAATATTCAGTACGCCACCCAAGGAATGCATCGAGACATCTAGAAGTCTTCATCGAAGTTGAAGTTTCCGCCATTCTCCGCCTTGGCTTCGGTCTGAGCGGCGGTATCCTCATGCTTTTGAGTACTGGCCATGACACCAGCCTTCTGGTAGTCACCCACACGCTTCTCAAAGAAGTTGGTCTTTCCGGCAAGGGAGATATTCTCCATGAAGTCGAATGGGTTGGTCGACTTGTAGTGCTTGTCGTTACCCAGGGAGAGGAGGAGACGATCAGCAACGAACTCGATGTATTGCTTCATCAAGTTTGAGTTCATTCCGAGGAGAGCACAAGGAAGAGCCTCGGTCAAGAACTCCTGCTCGATCTCAACGGCCTCGGTGATGACATCCAGGACTGCTTGCTTGGATGGGCGGTGCTTCAAGTGAGAGAACAAGAGGCAAGCGAAGTCGGTGTGGAGTCCCTCATCACGGGAGATCAACTCGTTGGAGAAGGTGAGGCCGGCCATGAGACCACGCTTCTTCAACCAGAAGATGGATGCAAAAGATCCACTGAAAAAGATACCCTCGACGGCAGCGAAAGCGACAAGACGTTGAGCAAATGTGGAGTTCTTGTCTTGGATCCATCGGACAGCCCAATCTGCCTTCTTCTTGATACAAGGGACTAAAGCGCGTTAGTTTTTATCTTTATTTGGTTGTAGGGTGCTGTAGCTTACTGGTCTCGATAGCATTGAACAGGTATGTACGTTGTGCCTGCTCCTTGATGTAGGTGTCGATCAACAAGGAGTATGTCTCCGAGTGAATATTTTCCACCATGATCTGGAATCCGTAGAAGCATCGTGCCTCTGGGATTTGTACCTCTCCGCTGAATCGCTCGACCAGGTTCTCGTTGACGATACCGTCGGAGGCAGCGAAGAATGCGAGGACATGAGAAACGAAGAAGCGCTCGTCATCGTTGAGCTTGAATTCCCAGTCGTGAAGATCCTTGGAGAGATCAATCTCTTCGGCGGTCCAGAAAGAGGCCTCTGCCTTCTTGTACATCTGCCAGATCTGAAAGGAATGTTAGTCGATGACTTTGCCAAACCACTTAACGCGTCAAGAACGCGTCAACAGTAGCGCGAGCGCGACTAACCTCATGGTACTTGATGGGGAACAAGACGAAGCGTTGTGGGTTCTCTTGGAGCAATGGCTCGTCGGCTTCTTCTGGCTTGATACCAGGTGCAACTGTTGCGACAGTCTTGACTTCCTCCATTTTGTTCTTTGTTGCCTCGACGGCAGGTGTCTCTGGGGTAGCGGGGTTGTTCTCCTTGTCGGCAGTTCCGAAGTCGAGCTTCTTGACAGGCGATTGCATCTTAAGATTCTCGATGCCCGAAGCGGCCTGTTAAAAATGCATTGGTCAGTGACTGGTAATGACGCGACGAATCAATTTGGGTGGCGGCAGTAACTCACGGTCTTGGAGGGAGTGATCTGGGCAGACATGCTGATCAACTACAGGTATTGCGGGTGTGGAAGTGTTGTACAGTATGGATTGGGACAAGGGAAAGATACTGCAGAAGGTTCGGAAGGTTTTGTGTTGATGGTTGATAGTTTGGCAAAAAGTAGAAAGCTTGAGGACGCGAGGGGCACTTAAGAAGGTTTCTTTGAGCCCTTCACGTGACCCAAAATAACGCGTCTTCCGAGGTCGACAACGCGACACGCGAAAAAGCGAGGCTGGAAAAGAGCGAGCTCCATCACCTCTGACCACTCACACACCCGAATTGACCCCTAGCTTGTTTGACCCGTGCTTTTATCCTGGTCGAGCCCCACCATCATCGCGTTTTCACCTGCGCACAGTTCGCAGGAAGCGGGGCTCATTGGGGAAATTTACAAATCTGGACGACTTTTTGAGCCGCAGCGGCAGAGTAAAACCCGAAAGCGGCCTTCTGCTTGGGCATGCTGTCGAAATTGCTGTCTGAGATTGTTGCTTTGGTTACCAATGAGCTCTATGACGAAATGCCTCTATATTTACTTGCAGGCCCAATGGAAGGTTGAAGGTTCGAAGTTGCACAGTGGTGTGCCAACAGGATATTCTAGTCTTGCAAGCGATGGCCGATTTTGCACGCGTTCCGCTGATCTTGATCTTCTAGCTACGGTACGTCGATTACTCAGGCTGTACAACAATCCATCTTCTCATCATGGAGATCGCGTCTGAATTATCATCAAGGAATCAGCGGAATCGGCGAAGTGAGCGAAGTCAACCCTATGCAGGGCTATGTCATAGAATCATGGGTCAAAAGAGTGGGCTTCAAAGTGAAGAAAAGTATCTCGTTGTTATTCCTCAAGATAATTATTTGGGTATCTAGCTAATCCACATCGCTACATGTTCATACACATCGTTTCTAGAAAACAAATTAAAGAGATTCGTCGCAGCTCATCGCAATATACCGCTAGTGCCTGACCAAACATTCGAGCACTACTTATTCGTGGTACCAGTATCATTCGTCGTAACCAACATATGGTTCAATGTTTGCAGAAATCAATGTCTGCTCTTCTGTACAGTCTGTTTGTCTCGTCCATCGTTTCGACCACTTGGTTCTGTGTATCGCGTATCTTGCCTGGCTTGAGCTTGTTCCTCGTCGGGTATTCTGGTCTTGCCTCCAAACCAACCGCTCTTCTTGGGTGCTGCAACAGTTTCGGCTCTTCGAGTGTCTTGGTCTTGTGCGGCGCTATATTGTGGCGGCGGTCCATCTCTCATGTGCTGATCGAATAGGTCTGGATCGGTAGGGTCAACACTCGATGCGAGGCCTTGTTGCTTCAGATTCTTAGCTCCTTTGGCGCGAAGATAATTTTCGAGGACGACGGCGTTTCTTGTGTTGGCCCTAAAGAGAGCATCTACGAGATCTCCGAGGAATGGGACCAGACCGATAGCAAAGTCGAGAATAATATTGAACATCATCTTGGCGTTGACATCCTTGGGAAGTCCACCTTCAACTTGTTGGCACGTTCGAAGGACCATCAAAGCCATGAAACAGTCGAGGGCATCGCCAGCGCTGTTGGACATTAGTCTTTATATAAGAATGTGGAGCAAGGCGACTTCGACTTACACAGGAATGATACCAATGACACTGGACCATCCAAATCTGATTCCACAAAAGTTGAAGAGACTCATATCCAAACGATATGCACGTCTCTTGACCTTGGTGAGCACAGCACCATCGTGTGCTGAAATTCCTGGCGGCAACGCCTTGCGTCTCTTCTTGACCTTGGTGGCAGAAGGGGTACCATCTAGTCTTGTCGCAGGGACATTCTCAAAATATGGATCCTACGTCATTAGCATATGCAGAAGTAAAAAAGTCAGCAAGAGGTATTTACCTCTTTTCCGAAGTTATTAGCCATCGACTCTCCCAAAATCCTCTTGCTAACCATCTTGGCGATCATGCTCGTCATCTTTGCGGTATTGTTGATGTAGTGTTATGTAGTACGAATATGTAGTACGAATGGAATGATGGGATTTGATGGGAGGTTGTTCTTTATGTAGTTGAGCTGGTGGGGGTTGAGCTCAGACGTTCAATCCGAAGTTTGCGCTTAATATTGTGGCGCTTGCGATTGCTTTTATGATGTTCTGTGGTTGAGTCAGTTTGGGTGGTTGTGATTAACCGCTTGTTGTTTCAAGAGTCCACAATACTCGCGCGCCAACTTACCTGGCTTTGTTGTGAGTTATTTTTGGTCGTGGAAATACCAAGGGGAGAAAGAGACCTTTATGTGTGGTGACAATGCTCCTGGAGCTTGGTTATGCAAGTTTATTGTTGGCACAAGAAAAAAGGCTCTTTGAAGCTATTTAAACTCTTTCCTGTTTTATTGGCGTGCATGCTGGTGGACGTCATCTGGTGCAGAGCGATAAGGTTTCAAGAGTTGGGTGGCGTCTGTGGCGCAGAGGCGACCCAAACAATCGCTTAAGCCGAGCAAGGAGATCAACCGATTAGGAGACCGACCGATTAGGAGATCTAGAGCTCTTGAGGCAGTCGATGTCTCCTGGTTTTTCAGGATCTTTTCGGTGGACCTGAAGATATTTGTGGTGAGCAGATGTATGCCGAGAAATATGGCATCTTCTAATATATGGTGCATGTCAATGGGCAATGCGTTGTTTGAATATGTCCTGTGTCAGCTTTTCCGTGATAGATGTAGTAACTCCGGCCCGCTGCTTTTTCACATGAAGCTTTTATAATATGGGATTGGCCGCCGCATTAAGGCGCATGTATCCTCCTAGTAACACCAAGCAGGAATCCTTCCCAACCAGATACAACCACATCAGCACCTCCACACCTCCAGCTACTCCGCCTCAAACCATCGCGCCCAACAATTCTCTGATCCGTTTGGACACCATCCCGAATCTACCCTCCTCGATATTGCCACCAGCTCGCGGAATACATAGCACGACCGACCGCGATCAAGAGCTATCCAAACCGGGGCGACAACGCGTCTCCCGCAATACATTTTCAGAGTCGTTGATATGCTGGCTAAACAATATGGCAGAAACACATGTGACATTAGAAGAGTGTAAGTTCTGCATGCGAGCTCTACGAGCACCGATTCCCCAATGCTTTGTTTTGATGGGGAAATGCCTTGTGCTAGGGCGGATGAAGGATGAAGGATGAAGTTCAGTTGCGACTTCATGTTCAGGGTCGCTCTGCCACCAGCTGGCCATTTACAATCTATACCGAGGCTTCCGCTAATTCTCTGTAGGGTTGGACGATCTCTGTGTCCGATTCATCATCAATCTGCCGGAGGATGACCTCAAAGACATTCCCCGAATATGCTTTCAGGTGGAGGAAGCACAATGGTACTACGAAGATTTCATTCGGCCTCTCGATCCAAACCATCTACCTTCCATGTCCCTACGCACCTTTTGTCTACGGATATTCGCACACTGCCCGCTACTCTCCCCATTCTCGGAAAGCCACCATATGGCAGCCTTCGAAGACTTTCTAGAATACAAAACGAGAGTACCTGTGAGAGGTGCTATTATGCTGAATGAGGCTATGGACTCTGTGGTTCTCGTAAAGGGCTGGAAAAAAGGAGCTAGTTGGAGTTTTCCTCGAGGAAAGATTGCCAAGGACGAAGACGATTTGACATGCGCGATTCGAGAGGTTTATGAAGAAACTGGGTTAGACCTTGATGCTGCTGGGTTGGTGCCGGATAATCGAGAGGTAAAATCGATTGAGGTGAATATGCGAGAACAGCAGATGCGGCTATTCGTTTTTAGGAACGTACCGATGGACACGCATTTTGCTCCAAGAACGCGGAAAGAAATCAGCAAAATTGACTGGTGGCGTCTCTCGGAACTTCCGGCCTTCAAGAAAAAGGGACAGCATCAGCAAGAGAATGTTCCGTCTGTGAGCCCGAATAAATTTTACATGGTGGCTCCATTCCTGGTTCCTCTGAGGAAGTGGGTAATCGAGCAAAAGAAAAAGGATGCGAAGCGAGCTACAAGCAATCAGTACTTGTCCGCTGGGTTGAGTCACGACGATTTGATGACTGAAGAGGACCAAGGTGCTGAATCGGCAGCCCAAGCTTCAACATACGAGAGTATACCTGTACCAGAACTCAATACTATGGAGGGAGCAACGGCTGCTCTGAATCGTCTTCTCAAAATCCAGCCTCCAACTCAAGGTCTACAGACGGAAGCCATCATTGAGACGGCCGCAGCGCCTGCGCTTATGAAGAATCCTAGCTCGGGAAACTCTGGTTCAGCATTACTTGCACTATTGCATGGCAAGCCAGTTGAAGATCCAGTACCAACAAATGCCCCCCCTCCACGAACCCCAATGGACCATCCTAGCATCACTCCGTCTATGCCTAAGGCACCTCACCATTATCCTCCACGACCCCCACCATTCTCGGGGATGCCTCCACCACCCAACTTCCCTCTTCAGCAACAAAATGATACATTCTCTTATCGAGAATCAAATCCTCAGAATGGTCATGTTCCCAATCAAATGCCTAGTTATCGACACGACCGCAATACTAGTTACCAGAATCCCCCAAGACCACAAGGAAATCTCCATCCTTATCAACCACAGCACCTCATACACCCTCAACCTCTACCACCTCATGTGCAAAGGGCAGTCTTTACTGGAGGGCCTGTACACTCGCCAATGGTACCACAGCCTGTACAACAAAACCGTCAAAATCTCCAATACGCTTCATCTGCGGCTGTAAATAATCCTCAATTTCCTGGTCTTCATGCTCCAATGGTCCCTCCGACTATTGACCAGAGCCAAAAACTCACCAGCCATTCTTTGGCGCTGCTTAATGCGTTCAAGAGTCGAGACCAAGACGAAATACCACCCACTACTGATCACAATATCCGAAGATTTTCTGAAGCGCCAGTTCCTCAAAGGGCACAACCACAAGAGCTTCCTGAGCTTCCTGCTGTAGAAGCTGCACGTTCTACACCAATGGGTCGTCCTCCACCGATTGTGATTCGGCAAAATGCTGGCAATTTGGAGCCCAATCTTTTGACCCCAAGGCAACCTATTAGCGAAACACAAAAGTCGGCTCTTTTGGGCATTTTCAAAAGCCCTATAACTCAAGCTGCAAATCCGCTTTCAGCTACTGCCCTTCCTACGAATGGCATACCTTCAGCTGTTGAACTGTCAGCGGTAGAACCCCTTTCTGTTTTTGCTTCCACTACTTCCGCTCTACTCAATGACAAACGCACTCCCGACAATCTAGCCAGCAATGGACCTATCCCTGCTATGAATCCAGACTCTAACCTGCCGTATGGCGCCATGTCCATTCTTTCTCGTTCTACTGAGGATAAGACGGTATACCAACACGAACAGGTCAAAGCCAGGCTTAATCCGGATGGGCCGAAAGCTAATGGCAAGAAACGAATTCCTCGTGATAAGAATCCCAAGGTCCAAGTTGCTCAGTCTCCTAGCACCTTTCAGCCACAGATACTGAAGCGGCCAATCTCGGGTTCTCCTGGCGTAATGACACCTACCATGCCAACGATTGCTACAGCACTTCCTACATATTCTTCTCAAGAACGCGAGGCAGGCAAAGCACCAGACCATAAGCAAACTCTGCTTTCTTTGTTTGGAAGACCACAGCCATCTCCCTCTCAGCAAACGAGGGATGTCCCTTCTTTTTCACCCCAGCCGGGACCTCCTTTAAATCCTGTCTCAAGATCTCGAGTTGGCAGTCATGCTGGTGAACCTCCTCTCAACCATGTGCCTAGGTCTCGCGTTGGGAGTCTTGTGTCCGGTGAGGCAGGCGCTTCCAGGCGTGGAAGTCAGACACCAATCTCGCCTGCCGACAAGGGATTTTTACTTAGTTATCTGGATGCGGTTGCAAAGGGCAGCCAGCGTTGATATTTTGGAGAAAATCACGAGTCACGACGATACCACATCATGCGATTTGAATTCTAGCGATTTGGAGTTGTATGGGTGGGAAAACGCATGCCTTTCATTGAAAAGGTCGGGGGATATCTATCATGGGAACGAAATTCTTTGCTTCATGATTGCTATACCACGACACTCGGGAGGAAGGGAAAACCAGATATGTAAATACCGAACTATTTTTTCTTTGCCCCTTCTTTTTCCGAGCGTGATTTCAGCCAGCGTCTTTCTTCCATTGTTTTAATATCTCCACTCTTACTTTATGCGGTCTTGCTTTGCAACTGTTCATCTATTTTGCATTTACGATTAGCGTTAATAATTTTGCCTTTTTCGTGGGGTCTTTGACCTAGCAAAAGCATTAGATTCACAAATCGCACAGACGAGGAAGGAATCGTTGGGTGGGGCATAGTGTTGTGTTTGTGGCTATCTCGGTCATTAAGCGACAGAAAGGGGATTTTCCAAGCAAGGGAAATTAGGACTCTAGTGCATATAGTTGAAGAAACCTGATCTTGATGGAAATCGAAGGACTGGATGGGAAGGAGAAGCGATGGGGCGGAATGTCTGGGCGAGGATATTGCTAAAAAGAATTTAACGAAATGGCGTTGGGGCTGTGTATTGGCGACTGGCATGAAGAGATTCCGAGGGTGGAAGAGCTTGAAGATGAGGTGGGTTGAGGGCTACAAAAGAGAAAGAAAGGGGCTTTATGGTAGGAGAGAAGTAGCTGAAACTTTATCTATGTGGCTGTGAGATTCAGTGGAACTTCAATTGTGACTATTCTGTGAAGTTTTGTTGTTTGGGTGTACTTGGTTCTTTGCTGGGAGGAAAGTAACCGAGAATCAGGGGAGTAATTCACCTATTCCATACCACCTGAGAAGAGCCACATAGATTTCCTGCATCCTTTTATATCTTATTCTTTGTTTCTAATTACTGAAAGTCAACAACTCTTAGGTTCGTAATTGTGATTCCTCTAGCCTGTTGGAGTGAGTTCTTGGTCCACCTTAGGCCTTCTAGCTGCTTCCTGTTTCGGGCTAGCTCCTTGTTCAGGAGGCCTATATAAGACCCCTGTCTGTAGCTAAAGTGTAATCCGAATGTACCGTATTAATTGATTTTTTGCGCCTGGCGCTATCTCCCAATTTGGGTGTCTAGATGATCAAAAAAACCTGGGGCTATAAGAAAAAATAAGGGTATAATTTAAATTTTTAGTTCAGTTTTGGTTATAATTTCATCGATTTCTCCCCCTAAAAGCCTATTCCCAGTCACCTACCCTGTTACCCCTTTATTAGTACTCCAGTTTTTATGACCAAAAAAACCTGGAGTACTAAGAAACACAAACCAGTCAAATTGGGAGATTGCGCCCGGTGCAAAAAATCAATTAATACGGTATGCACACCCTACACAGCTGAGTTGCCTCATCATAGCCATTGTTGCCTTAAGCGCAAGGTGACTATCCCAGATACGACGCTCTTAAACCTCGGCTTATTCCCAGAACTTACATCATCGACGAAAATACCGAAGCTCGGAAAGCTTCATCACAAATCACAACACCACAATGAAGCTCCCTTCCCTCCCAGCTAAACGCCTCTCCCCTCCCTCTCCCTACATCTGCCGCACATGTCGGCTCTCCCCTCAAAACCAACGCCGAAACTACAGCAACAAAGATCCACGAACAAATATCGAGAAAGGCTACACACACCTCCCCACCCGTCGTCTCCTCTCCGTCAGTGGCCGCGACGCAACGAATTATCTTCAGGGCATAATAACGCAGAATATCTTGTCTACAAATCCGAGGACTACAACGGGGTTTTACACTGCTTTCCTAAATCCGACGGGGCGGTTGTTGAATGATGTGTTTATATATCGGGACAGTGTGGAAGGGGGAGATCCGGCGTGGTTAATTGAGGTGGATGCCAATGAAGTGGCGACTTTGGCGAGGTATATCAATAGGTATAAACTGAGAAGCAAACTTACATGTCGGGTTGTAGAGGAGGGGGAGATGGGAGTTTGGAGTATTTGGGGGAATGCCGAGGGGAAGACACAGGAGGGTGCTTTAGCTGGATGTGAGGACTCGAGAGCTCCGGGTATGGGAACCCGGCTTATCCTACCCGGCACGTCGACGCCTGAATTCGACCTACCACAGCTTTCCGAGACGCATTACAGGATCCGGCGGTATCTACGTGGTGTACCAGAGGGCCAAGATGAGTTGAAAACGGACTCGGCGTTACCGCAGGAAAGCAACATCGATATTATGGGCGGGATTGAGTATCGAAAGGGCTGTTATGTTGGGCAGGAACTCACAATCCGTACACACCACACCGGCGTCATACGAAAACGCGTACTCCCACTCGTTCTATACTCTCATGGCGAGGACAATCCCTCTATGCCTACACGCCTTCCTACATCCTCAGAAATCCTCGCCCTGGAGAGAAATCCAGCGGGAAGTATACCATCTCAAGCCAGCATCGGCCGCTTCGAAAAGAGCGGTAGGAGCGCAGGAAAGTGGTTGGGAGGTATTGGTAATATCGGATTGGGTCTGTGTAGATTGCAGACGATGACGAATTTGAAGTTGCCAGGGGAATTGGGCACGTATCGGGAGAGTGATGAGTTTACGCTTCCGGCGGGTGAGGGGCAGGATGGAGTTGTTAAAGTGAGGGCTTTTGTACCGGATTGGCATCCTAGGGGAGTTTTTGAGGAGGAATGAGAGATTGGAGGAAAGTCTTGATTTGATGGGGTTTTGTGAGGATGTATGAATGGTGTAAGATGAGGTTGTATTTTATGTACTCTTCAATGGATAGATGAGCGAAATGAATCTCAACATGGCAGTACGATAGAAGAGATGATTCCCCGGCGCCTTGTATGATGGCATGGTGTGCTGAATATCTCAACTCTTGAAGGAGTTGTATAGACTACGGTACCGGATGAACAATGAGTTACAAAAAATCACTAAAAAGTTCACCCGAAACTATCTCACTCGCACTTGAACTCTCGTTTAAAATATCCACTAAATGTTCTTATCATCTGGTTTAGTCATAATATCATGGAATGGTGGTAGAGCTGGTAGTAGAAATCGAGGAGGGAATATTAACAAATTCCCCTACCATCTCTACCCCCCAAAAACTCTTATCCTCTCATTTTAAAATAACGAATTAAATATCATATCACTACAGGGTATTATTCTCCAACTCCAACGCTAATGCTAAAACAACCTGGTATCTACCGCCCCAATCATACATCCCCCCCCCGCTTGCCACATTGCCCAAATAAAACCCAGGCGATTTCTTTTTCTTGTTCTTTTCCTCATCTCCTTCAGCCATAGTAAGTGGCCTTGTACGCGTATAAGTTCACGTCAACCCCCGCCTGGCCTTCCAAAGATGATTTCCGCCTGTCTATACTATCACACAGTCTCCCCCTCCTCTCTTCGTATACTTTCTTCCATCCTCTTCCTTTCCTCCTCCGCCGCTTTCAGTCTGGCCATCGTAGCAGAGAAATCATTCTTCGGCGTCCCGCTGGGCGAAAATGAGAATTTGGGAGAGGATGCTGAGGGGTTTTCGTCAGCGGTTTTTAGTCCTTTGAAGAGATCGGGGCGTTTGATGGGGGTGGATTTTGAGGGGTCTTGATCTGTTGCCCAGCGTGAGCTTGAAGAATTTTGTGTTGTGGAATTTGTAGACGGAGATGCGGTGGATGATTCTGTTGTGAAAATTCCGCTTTTGCGCAAGCGTTTCTTTTCGGCTTTCAGTTGCGCCTTGAGCGCTTTGGCTTGTTCGACTTCCCGGATTCGACGTTCGAGACGCGCGACTTCATCTTCTTCCTCCTCTACTCTTGTTTTATCCTCTGGTTTTGGAGCTGTCGGCGCAGGACTTGCAGCAGCAGTTGGGATAGGTGCGCTCTTCGTTGCAGGCGAACTCGCAATGCCCTCGGCCATCATCTCCGCCCGCGCAACCCTCCTCTTCCTCCCCTCCTCCGCCAACCTCCTCAACTCCCTCTGCATATCCGCATCCTCCTCCCTCATTCTCTTTCCCCCAATCCCCCCTCCTCCCCTTTCTCTCGCCTCCAAATCCTCCTTCATCGCCCTCCTCTTCCCCTCAAATAGCTCATTCGCCCGCTGCCTTTGCAATCTCGCATTCCTATGATTATCATATTTCGCCTTCAACTCTGGATCTGACAAGACGTCGTTTGCAGCTTGGAAGAGCTCGTATTTGTCGGCGTCGAAATCTTTGCCTACTTTGTCGGGGTGGTATTTTAGTGCGGTTTTGCGGTAGGCGCGTCGTAGTTCAGATGCGGAGCAGTTCTCGAATGCGATTCCTAGTAGCTCGTAGAAGTCTACGTCGCTGGTTGTCCATTTTTGGAGGTCGGAGTTGGACATGGTGGAAGGTGGTGGTGGTGTTGTTTGGTGCTGGTGGGTTGTTGATGGGATTTATGATAAGATGTGGTTTGGAGCCGGGGAAATGCCGGTGACGATGGATGAGTCAGCGGCGCTGCTTGCTTCATGTGGGAGCGTAACAACCGCAACGCAACTGCTACCGGTACTTCACTAGTTTTCGAATTAAAATTTTGAGCATTTACTTAATTACTTGACCGTCAAACTTTCCGAACTCCTCATACCACATCATCTCGTAAGATAGAACGGCAAACTCCGAACTTCGATTCCTTACATTTTACTAAGCAAGAGAAAGCACTTTCACTTACTGGTAATATAATCATTGCTGTCAATATCTCGGTACCTACTGCAACCCGTGTATATCTAGAACCTAAGAATTGCCCCTTATCGTTGGTGATTCAAAAAAATGCTCCAAGTATGTCCTTCGATTCACTCTTCGTAGTCATCAGCCCAAATTCAATTTCTCTAATTTCTATCATATCTAAGTGCTTGCCAGGGTGTAGGAAACTAGTCTTTCAATAGTCCGAGGGGACTATTGATAAACTGCATATTTAATATCAAAAACCCCACAAAAACAACCAACTTCTCCCTACCATAAATCTCTCATCTTAAACACCCGAGGGCATGCAAGGCACGGTTTCGATCGTAGGTAGCTCGATGTTAACGTACTTGATCAAGTGATTGAATTATGAATGTAAGGCGCTTATTAGGATTTAAGTAGGATGTGGAGGCTGGGGGTATAGAGGTAAATATACTCGGAGGGTCGTTGTTGGGATAATGGCCAAGGAATTACGTATTTAATATGCGAATATTGAACCCAACTCGAAAGGAAAGAACAAGAATATAGTTTGAAAAGCCAATTCATAAGCCGAGATTCTTATGCAGACTCCCGTCCTACTACGAACGACGAAAAAGGAACCTTGGATTTACACTTCATATTATTGATTATTTGCTTTCTTTTTACTTAATTCTCTAATCTTATCACCAATATACTTGCATTCTTAACCGACTTATCATTCCCGCGAACTTCCCCTTAAACTCTCATACCCTCCAACCAACTTTAGGAGCTATTGTACGACACTTCAAGCCAATGTGATTACCCTATCTAATCATAAACTATAGTACATAAGCTACTGAGCCGTCCTACCTTCCTCTTTCCAAGCCGCAGATTAAAAAAGGTTTGAGGTTCTTCTGCGCTCAGTTTTGATCCATTTGCCCGTTTTCTGTGACTTGTGTTGAGGAAATATTGAAACTTTCTGGTGCTTTTTCATGATTTACCAGATATCAGCATAAAACGTTGCGGATACTGCATAAATCAAGACATGGAGTAGGTTTCTGCAGCTAAGTGAAAGGGGGCTCGAAGCTAAGCGAAGCATCACTTAATAGCAAGATCGACTCAACCCTTACTAGTAACACCTCCAACTTCCAAGTTCCACAACATCTAAAAGATTTATCTCAAAGCTTCCTAGGAGTCTCCAGAACTTATCACCATATGTTTCTCCAATCTATCTCATAGGTCGTCAAGCTCTCGAACCCCAACTGCCTGCAAGATAACCGTGCATCAACTCCCCCACAGCTATATCAACAACACACTATAACTCTACTATACCCCCACCATAGCGACGAGCATCAGAAGTTGAAAACGGCCTCAGAATTACCAGATTCATCGATTTCTTGAATGCAGAATTAGTTATCGCGCTTTGTCCTCCTTGCAGATTTGATGCAGAACAGAAGAGGAAGTTGAAATGGCGATGCAAGATAAGGAGTATGATCCAAGTGGAATCTAATCGCTTATTTGCAGAAAATTCTGAACGCTCGGAAACTACAACTGACAGTTTTTTTTAAGACATTTTGCCAGAAGATTGCGGAGATAACTCAATTGACCACTACTGCACGTACTATCTGCACCTGTATCTCGTAGGGCCAGCATTAATAGGAAAGCTTAAGACTCTCCCGATATTTCAAAACTCGCTAATACTGTAGTCAAAAATTCAATTCAAACTTTCCACAAGAAGCAAGAAAGGAAAAGGGGAGGGCAAAAAGATGTTCACATCACACTATGAACTCGACCACCAATATGGCAATACCCAAAATTTTGAAGTCCGCATAGATCTTTCTCTACATACAGTGCAACGCAAGAATCAAGATAGAACAGCACGACAGGTCTCAGCGCTTCTCCCATACATTGTCGGTGCTCTCACTTTCCCTCTCTCCTATTTCCTCGGCAAGACTAAAGCACCAAAACGAAGTGAGTAAGCGAGCAGCCAGAAAGAAGCGCTTACAAACACACCTCAAGATCTGCTACAGCAAAACATACCTTCATAACCAACCCTAAATATGGCTACGACAGTATCAAAATAATCCACCAAATCCCCCCACCATCTCCCACCCCCTTCGCCGCCTTCGGAAAACCCGAAACAACAACACCCAACCACCAAAACGTGGCAACCCGCCAAGCATCGCAGCCAAGGCTTCAAAGTGTGGTAAACGCTATGTGACATATATTCGCAAGTCAATCCTAGATGTGGACACCTCCCACACCCTGCCTCTCTATTCCGCCTCTACAATTCCCAATCCACCCACACACTTCCAAATCCATCCGCGATCATACATACCATATCCCAAAGCAGACTTCTACACAATCTTAAAGTAATATTCCGAGATGGAGGAGCCCAAAGTAGATAGCTGCCACACCTTTTCTGAGGGCTGAAAGAGGGGGGGTTGATAAGAGAAAGGGACTGCATTGCAGCAATGATCGGCACTTGCTGTACTTCGTAATGAATACGACTGCACGTATACATATCGTGCGACGCCTGGAAATAGAAATACGTAGGTTAAGAGTTGGTGGGTGGGTGGGTTGAGAGGTTGCTAGTAGTGTTAGATGGTAAAGTGTGGTGATGGATATGTGAAATGTTTTATAAGTGAGGTGAAGTATGGTAGTGTCTGAGAGTTTGGAGTTGGAGTCCTGACTAATGGGAAGGAAACTAGTAGATGTAAGTGTGGTGGGAGGAAATGGGGTGATAATGATGTAAGGAGGTACCAAGCAAATAGGGGTTTAAGGAGATGGGCGGGGAGGTAAGGTGAGGTATCGGTGGTTGCGAACGATGGTGTATCTGTGTTACCACGGCACTTTGTACAGTATCTCTCGACAACCAGTACCGTGCCGTACCACACTTCAGCCCCATCCCAAAACACCAAAAACCGTCCGCCAAACCCTACCAGTATACAGCTGAAAACCCCCCACCTGTCAAACATAACTCCCAGAAAACCAAATACTAGTATTTCCCCCAGGCGCAAGGAGTAATACAAAAGTGTTGGGGAGGTCAAGGTTTCAATCTTCGGCAGCACCTATTCGGAGGTACAGTACCTATTCGGAGGTCAAAGAAATGTCTTGCATACGGATCGCGATAAGAACCTTTCACTGAAGGATGAGAGCTCGAATCCTATGTACCTATGTATCTTGGTAAGTCTACCATGCATGCCAGAACCCATGTGCCTCATCCATCAAGGCAAACCGTCATGACCAGGTCTATGGAAGGAGAAGGTGCCCTCTCACCTCACCACTCCCTTTGTAGGATTCACTTCCCTTCCTCGTGTGCATCTCCACCAACCATGACAACCACGTTTTCCGGTGTCCCAATACGTGTCCGGCCACCCCCACGTTCATCGCCATTATTCCTCCATCTGGGAACCTCCGGTACTGTGAGAAACCAACTCCGGACTAAACCGCTGCAGAAGAACCTGCAGAAGGAAGCGTAGGATTCTTTCTGGAGGATTCGAGATGGGGTTGATGGAGGGGGAATGGATGGCAGGGTATGAAGGGAGGGGGATGAAGGGGACAAGTGCTTATCTCACTGTATGTCATATCGAATGTTTCCCACGTGCTCCCCACACCCCATTGCGCACCTCCCGTCACCTATCACATCCTAGATGAACGGTTTCCCAACTGCCTACAGCAGCAAGCTAGCCATCTCTCTCTAGCAAGTTCCCCACTCACACCATCGCCGTTTCCCAACTGCCTGTGAGCTACCCATCTCTCCTTTCTCCGAACACCAGCAAGTTCCCCACTCACCCCTCACACTCCCTTGCTTCCACACAACCCCAATCCCACACACACTTAACCCCAATTTATTTTAAGAATCTTACCAACTTACTTACCAAATTTTCACTCGGCTTCTGAATGGGGTCGAGCTGACTGTACATACAGTAAGTGAAACCTTTGATCGACTTCATATCTCACCTCTCTGATAAAATGTGCGAACGAGTTACGAAGTACGATACGAAGTACACGAAGGTATTGATGGGCAGAGCAAGCATTCTCATACTTACCCAACTTTGAACCTCTTCCACAGACTAGCTGCATGGGTATTTTCAAGTTTCCCAGCATCCCTAGCAGTAAATCGTGAGCTTCATATGTCTCGGCGGAGGAGAGTCTAGACCATGCCACCCTCTTACTTCAAACCTCAACCCAAATCCCCTATCCCTTCCTTCCCCGTTGACAAGACAAGGTATCCCAAGTAAAGAATGCTACTGGTGGTGAAGTAAGGAGCCAGTCGCAGGTGTGTACGGTGACCGCTTCCTCACCCCTCGTTCAAAATGTCATTTTCGTCACCCAGATTAGATTTCAAGATTTGGTTCTGACGCGGACACAGCACGCTAGCACTCTGTTATTCCTCCTCCTTGCCTTCAATTCTTTCCCTTTCGTAGTATTAATGGCGACTTCATACGCCCCACAAAGAACCAGCAAATCCTCAAATCCTTCCCCCTATGAACCCCTAACCCCCTCCCCTCAACCCAACCCCGCATTCTTCAACGCTCCAACGGCCGTGCATACCCCATACATGCACTACCAAACCACACTACCACCAAACCACCAAACCACTAAACACTGCACTACCCACTACCAAACTCTCTTTCCTCGAATCCTCGCCGCATATCACATCATCCATCGAGTCCAGACCACTCCACCCTCCTCATCAAAACCTAAAGATCTCGCCCAACTCCCAAATCCTTATTCCCAAACTCTCATCACCTTCCCCTATTCCCCGAAAGCCAATCTCACCATCAATCAACCACAAACCCTAAACCCCCAAACCCTATCCCTCAAGCCCAGCCATTCGCATCTGATTGCGCAACCGAGCATAGAAAAAGAAGTTCGCCAGCTTAACTTGAAATGCATCAAGGCCTTGGGATTTCATCAAACATGGTTGGTAGTCCCTCCCCAATCCCATCGTGTTGCGCAACCGACGTATAGAAAAGAGCTAGCGCTAGCAGCTTAACTTGAAATGCATCAAGCCCTTCCTTCCCATCTCTCCCATCCCTCCCATCCCTCCCATCCATTTCATTCCCAACAAACACAAGCCTCCTCACAAAACCATACTCCCCCCTAACGACGTAACCTACCATCTCATCACGCCCTCAATCTAATCACGTCCTCAACAAGAGTCGAGAAAATAAAGTCAATCTTGCTTCCGCAGCTAAATTAACCAACCATGACGCAACTCATCATCACGTCAAACCTCCCAATCCCAATCCCAATCTCATCCTCATACCACCAATACATCCTCACATGACGCGCAATTCTTCCCTTCCTAGGCCCACGAGTTTCCCTCGGAGGATACCCTTCCACACCGTGACATCGCGCCGGCAAAATCAACTCTCTCCCTCATTATGTTCGTGTACCCCAGATTTCCAGAGAAGGGAAGGGTTGGCACGGATGGAGTTTTAGCTCGCAACCCAAACTGCATATTTTGGGTTCGCATTGGAGCACTGGACTGGCAAACTAGTCTGGCGTGAACTGACATGACTGGCGTAATATCAGAGCAGAGCGGTCCAGGCTGTCCTTAGCTCTGTTTGGGCTCGCAATTTGATTTCTCATCATGTTCATAAGGTAGTAAAATTATCAAGCACAGCCATACCGGTATCACATATTTCTTCCCTCTCTTCAACTCTCTCCTCAGCACTCACTCTCCTCCGCAACCCCGACCACCACCCCTTAAACTAGGGGCACGCCCCCAGACCCCCCTATAAGCTCACTTCGTTCGCGGCCCCGCCGCCGCCCCCCGCCCAATCCCCTCCAGGCTTGTGCTTGGCTCTGTTTGGACTCGCAATTGTGATCGTCGTCTGTTCGCATCTTCACTTCACTTCACTCTGAACAGAGAGGGATAAACTGTGTGTGTGTAGTGAGACATTTCAATATACTTTCTAATCTGGTATCCGAGAAATATCCTATCGAAACGCCTCGCTTTTCATGCTGGGCTGAGACCAATCTCTCAGCCCAACAGCTGCACTAGCTAGCACCCATTTAATAGTAGTAGTAGAAGCCCTGACACCCTACAAAATTATTTCCCTTCTGTAACTTCATCGTACGCCGCCGTGTCACTCCGTGAGAAAATGTTGGCTCGAAAAAATCAAAGCAATGCCATCTATCTGATTGGTCGTGCGTTAAAGTGCGGCTAAAGTAAAAGCAGATATCAGAGCATGTGAGCCGCATGGATATATTTTCAAATGCCGGGTATCGAAGGTTGATGGTGTGCTAAGGTTGCAATGCTAGAGGAAAATTCCAGCATGTCGTGTATATAGCGAGTTTGTGTTATGCTTGCGGGGAAATGTTGCGGAAAATATGTGTATCGTACAGCCATCAAAATATGCCGCTGGTGCGGTTGGCGCTTCGAATTCGTTGGGCTCATGCATGGAACATGAGGCTAGATGGAATTGGTGTTCGAATCTAAATCAGAGGAATCCCGATTCCGCCAGAACCCTGTATTTCAGAAAACTAGTGTAAGCACATTTCTTGACTCATAGTGGCTTGCATGTATTTCATTTTGCCAGGCGACTCTCAAAGCAAGAGATTGCCATAATACGCGGTTGGCTGCAGTCTGACATACCTCACTATCTTCTCATCTTCTCGTTCACGAGGTTCTACTGCCAGACTCTTCTCGTACATCTCATGCACATCTCCAGCCGCTTGCATGTTGCTCAAAATATACTCTTGAAGTTCAACTACTGGCTGAAGCGGGTAAGGCACATTCTGATACTGTTGAATGTCGCGAATAACTTCAGCTGTCTTGGCGCGTTTGGCAAAGTTTATCAAGGAAGACTTTTTGATAATCGATGGAATACCATCCTCAATGAAAGTAAGATCCGTGAGATAAACACCTAAAATTGTGAGAAATAATCAGCATCGACGAGGTCAGATACGTACCGAAAAATGGTATGCACGGCGGGTTGGCGAGATGCAAACTCTCCCTGTATTCTCCAAAGTTCTTGGTGCTACCCATAAGCCTACGCATAGACTCGAGAACTGTCAGGGTTTTTGCAGGGACTTGATCCCAAGTACGCTTTAGCCGATGGATTGGTGCTGTGCCGAGGGCAGAAATGATGGAAGTTAGCGTGGAATAGTTGTTAAGTTGCCGGCATTTCTGTCAAGGTTAGCAATTTGCCGAGAACACCAGGCACAAAAACTTACATCAGCCACCTGAACAAAGTGTTTTATCACAACCACACGCTTCTTGACGTCCAATTGTGTCAAAATCATTTCCGCTACCCAATTCGTCAATTGATTGGAGTGAAGGATAAGAAGCTTGACGTTCGGAGCTGGCTCGGGATCGTTTTCCCCAACTTTCTTTTGCCAGGTCTTGTTCAAGCATTCGGTGGGCTTAATTTTGCCGTAAAGTTTTGATTCGACAATGGTCAATTGACGTGCAAACTCAGTGACATCGATATCCAGAAACTTGAGTTTCTTCATGTTCTTGGGCATGATGGGCTGCGGTGTAGATTGACTCAAAGTCAACACCAGTCGCTTCGCAGTTGGGTCCTGTCCGCGTAGTCGTTGCTCCAGGACAGTCATGAGTGGCCCAGATCCGGGTGTCTCTGTTGTCTTCACTGTATCTCGGGCAAATGTATAAACATCACGAATCAGAGTTTTCGTATCTTCGCTTTGATCTTCCATCCAAAAGTTATCGAACCAACTTTTCAAAATGTTGACCACTCGAAATCTGATCGGTTTTTGTTTACGATCTCTCCAAACATCATAGTCTCCTTGAGCCATGCCTTCTGGTGGTTGGATTTGAAATCTCTTTACCAGGAATTCGAAAAGCTCGCGAGCGCTCGTAAAAGATCGATATGTCAAAAGGAAAGTATTATTGAAACTTGAATCCAACTTGTCGTGGCGAGTCAATTGCTCTACTAGCGCCATCATGGTACCGCCCTTCAGCTGAGGCGGGGTTGTTTTCATGTCGTACGAGATGTCTTCCTCATAATCAAGTTTCAGACAATCAGGAGAATCATTCGACGGCTGGGTCTGGGTTGGTTCTTCTCCAAAGAATTTCCTTACTTTAGAGTTTTGGAAATTCGCCGTCGAGTCTGCCTCAGAAAAGGACTGCGACTGAGGAATACCCGCTAACCCTGGCCGCATTACACGAGAATCTGATCGTTGATGAGGTCGGTCATATGCCACACTCTCGGTTCTGCGGCGACTATCTTCACGTGGAGGAAGTCGGCCCTGGCCAGGTGCTGGCATCTGTACTTGCTCGCCCAAAAGTTGAAGTGAAAATCCAATATGCGAGGAATTCGTCTCGAGTTGCTTCGCACACTGTCGAACGTACTTGAGTCTCCCCTCGAGCGACTCTCCACGGAATTCGGCCCATTCATCCCCTAAAGGTCCAGCCACTGCCTGGCACCCCAGTATTAAATCTGATATATTGTCATACAAGCATTGCTTGTATGATGCAAAGTCTACTAATTGAGGATTTTGAAAGGTAGTACCCAGGGGCGAGAGATTGATCGATTCCACGGCTGAAACCCAAGGCTTGAACATTTCCAACACCTTTTTGGCAGCCGAGCATACGTTGTTTCCAATAAGCTCGTGCTTGTATGGCGTAATGATCTTGTCGTTGACAATGAGATGTTCCTCGAGTTTTCTTATGCTCGAAGTCAACATCCTTTTCAAATCGTCGAGACGCTCCAGCAATTTGGCATCCAGTGCCACCGACGGTTCCGGCTGCGCTTCATCTTCATCGATAAAATTTGACCTCAAAGGATCTCGCGATCCCAGTCCATTATTTTGCCAGCTGCCGCCACTCGTACTCCCAATGACAAATCCAGGTAATAGCCGGGGAATGTCTTCTCCTCGTTGCTGTCTTGCAACTTCAACATAGCTGAACACACCTTGCAGTACCCCTTCTGCTTCTTGAAGGCACTTTTGGTATGATTCCGCGTTTGGCCAGTCTGCTGCAGCAATATGTGAAGAGATAACTAGCTTTGAAAATTTCGACATCATGTCCCGGAAATGAGGATATAAAGCTTTGTTGGTTGAGATAATAGAGGGTTGACCTGAATGATTGTCGGTTGTCCCCGACCCCGCTGCAAGGAGCAATCTGAGGTGGTCGGATATATCTTCGGCTCGGTTCACATATTCTGACCGATCACCATTGATGATGGCCTCCCTATATCGATCGATCGACCTTTTCATATTGGCCACTAATCTGTTCCATGATAACGGCACAGCTGAGCCATCATCAAAGAACGACCGAGGGAGTGTTGCAGCATGTGGAGGGCCGAGTGCGGGGTTGGTAAAGGAAGTTGTGGAAGGGCCAATAATTGGCATCGAGGTCACCATGGACAAGTTGTTTGTAGAGAAGGGATCTGCTCGTGACCGATTCGCTGGAGAGGGCTCATTGATCGAGTCCATCGAAGTTGCTGGAGATATACCTTCTGAAGCGAATGAACGACGTTTTTTGGACTGTTATTTCATTAGCAATCAATTCCAAGATGAGACTCTTGACCGTACCGCTGAACTCCGAGACGCCATCATCAAAGATTCGCCTTCCAATTCGGAGGCAGAATTCCCTTCGGATTCATCCTCTTCATCTTGCATGTAGCCTCGTGCCATCATTTCTGGGGGTGGTCTGGTCTTCTCTGGAATATTGACGTTCATACGGTTCCGAGGTCCATTCTCATTCGCAGACGATGGGGATTCCAGTGGAAGTTCCATACTGCTCTCCCCCGTTTCCGTGTTGAAATAGAATAATCTGCCGTCGGGGGTGGCTTGTGGTATCCAGAAATCAGCCCTCGTTCGCTCGCTATTCAAGTTCGATTCTATAGGTAGCTGTGAGATGTCGCCGTGTTCCGAATCGGCCTCATCCTCCTCGTAATGATCATCGTAGTCCTCTGACTCTTCTTCGTCCTCCACTCCGTCCTCGTCGTCCGTGTTACTTCGCGAGCCATTTTGATTATTGTCCAACGCGTCGTCCGGATTTGCAATCACTTGACAATAATTACTGGGAAACCAGCCTCGCACTCCATTGATCACTCCATCCCACCAACCACTTTCCAGCTGCGTGATAACCTGTATAACGTCTCCTTCGTGGAAGCTCAGACTTGTGCGATCATCGGCTTCGTAGTCGTAAAGCGCCCGCACGTACATCACCGGCTGCGGCGCATTCCCCATTAAGCCGTTCATCTGAGGCGGTGATCTGCGCCTGGCCGCTGCTTGGGACCTCTGGGTTGGGGAGAAAGTCGCGTTGGAGTAGTTGTTTTGTGTTTTGGACTGTTGAAGGGGCGATGGAGACTGTCGCGGAGTCTCTTCGGAGTATTGTACGACGGAATCGGCGATGTGACTCTTTTTGGTTGTGTAGTTGCTGAAGGCCTGGGGGGTATTACTCTGGTCAGGAAATATGCCGTTACCGCGAATTGTCATAAGCATCGTGAGATTGTGGTGGTCAACTCGGGCTGCCTCAATTCATTGTTGCAGCATGTCCTCGCAGATGTGGTGGTGGAGGAGGTGGTGTTAGGCCTAACGCCGTAGAGGTCCAAGCTCGTCGTCAATATCTCGACGGGCGTTCGTCGCGTGCAGGGCAGGTCGATTCGGCGCCGTGCGTGTATGGTAAGGCCAGCAGTATGGAGGGGCAGGCAGGATAAAGAGATTCGGTTCTGCTCTATTGGGAAGGGAGTTTGTATGGATTGCAAGGTGAATGGTCGCTTGGAGGGAATTCGTGGGCGGGTATATGGGAGGAGGAGTCTTTAATTCGCTGGGGCCGGGTGGGTTGGGGCGAGCGTCTGGCGTAGGGAAGCTGGGGAGAGGGCGTGAGTGGGAGGAAGGGGGAGGGAGATAGAGAACAGCCAGCACCGTCTGCGAGCCAATACCAAGGCGAACGAGAAGGCGGAGGCGGAGTAGTCGATATAACTATTCGCATCCAGGACGGGGCCGGAGTATGGAGAGTAGTAGTATGAGTAGGAGACTAGGGGAGTAGGGCTCGTAGGAATGGGCTGCCGGAGAGGGTAGGAGGCGGTAGGAGATGGGCTGCGCGGGCGATTTGATATTATCTTGTACAGTATTGGGGGATTGGGCGTACGAGGAGGGGCGAGCGAGGGAGAAGGGAGGGCGTGGTGAAGAGGGAGTGGAATAATAGCGAGCGAGGGAGTTGGAATTCCAGCTTGGCCGGTCAAGGCAGGGACTGTGGTGCGGTGCAGTACGGGAACCTCTTTGGTGAGAGGGCCTGGCTGGATGTTTCAATAGGAAAAACACACAGACACCGTGGACCAGGGTGAGAAGCGAGCGATGCGAACCTCAACCTGCACGGGATAGCAGAAGGGTGCTTCTTTACTCTCTCTCTCTCTCTCTCTCTCTCTCTCTCTGGCAGCTGGCCAGATAGGTTGATGGTTGCGAGTGTAGTTGACGGCAGTTGAGTGGTAACCTGAGCTACGGCGCGTGCTGTGGGTTTGCCTGAATAGTTACTGTAACCGCCAAAACACACTTGCCGGCGGGCGACAGGCCGGGATACACCGGAATTGTGAGATTTTGATAGAGGAGATCAAGGCGAATGGCGGTGACGTTTGTAAAGCAGCGTATAAGCAGAGTATAAGCAGATGCAGAGCCTTCACGTCGAGCTACTCGTACTGTACACTACGCTACAATGGCCGTCCAAGTGCAAATAATATCCAAAAGCGATTTCGACAGCACAAGGGGAGCGGACCAGAGAGATCAGTGCGTGGGGGACCAGGTTGCAGCTACGGCGGCCTGCAACATCCAGGAGCATCACTTTTGCGGTACGAGGCGCGCAAGCAGACCAAGGGCAGGATGTCTTCTGCCAGGGCGTGGATTTTGCCTGCAAAGAGAAGAACAAAGTTAGTGGCCCGCCGCGTTGGGTTGGTTCACCCGGCAATCATACAAAGAAGGAAGGTCACCAAGGCGCCGCACGCAAGAGAAGACTCCCTTTCATATATACCAAAAGGTACTTTTGGAATTTGGACGTCAGCGGCACAGGAATCGGCGTCAATCAGCATCAGCATGCAATTGTTGAGGGGGCTTGACCGTTGATTTTATTATGGGTTATTTCCAGCAACGCCATCATTGTTAACGTCTCCTCGTTTACCTCCTTTTCAATTCCTGCTCAACCTCCCCCATCTGTATCCCGCCAGTCTTTGCACTTTTCCTTCTCTATGCCCTCCTCTCCTATTTTCTTCTGCAGTATTGAGGAGCTGAATATCGGCAGGCACACAATCCGTGGCCGATCATAAGCGTCGTGCGTAATGCTTTCATCTTTTTTCTTTGCAGGTCAGCGTTGTGCGAATATGGGGTCCAAAGACCTGCCAGGAGTTGCTTCTGAGCAAAGAAGCATGCAGCCTGTCTTCTACCGCAGGTACCGGCTCCTTTTCCTCGCCTCTTCGCTGTATTGACGGGTGGAGATAGACTTGGATGCGGCGTCCATCGAGATTCACACATGTGTCTTGCAGGGAGAGGCCAGAGGTCCCGCGAATCCAGCTCTCTGGATTGCGGAGAGGCCCCAAGACCGCGGGTCGAATTAGACTACCAGGAGACTCGCTGCTATCGAGGAAGTCTTTCGCTCAACTAGGGACGCCAAGTGGCTATTGCGCCGTCTCCAGACTCTTCTTCTGACTTGCATGCTGACCCAGAATCCCGAGGTCTTTGATGACTAGGTTTCAAGAGCCAAGTCCACCGGCAGAGCGGGGAGAAGAGAGCACTTTTTTCCATCCATGCCACGAGTGTGGTGCTTTGTGCTTGCATGACAACATGGCAGCCACTGCAAATTCTATGCGTCTCGGAGAATATTCTTCTGTATCTTTACGCTTGACAGGAGAAGGGCCGCTGAGCTGTGGCCTTTTCTATAACGGGCAAGAAGGCGAGCGAGTGAGAAGCGGCCCTCGAAAGGAGCTGCTTGAATGTGGAGGATGGAGGGGTGGGCTCGTGGCTCGCCATGGCCCCTCATCCCCCTCACTACCAGATCTGTGACACTGGTAAGCATCCTCATGGCGTATGGCGTGGCATTTCCAGCATCCTGTCCCTGACTCTGCCTAATTACCTACATGAACTACTCCTCCTCGATACCGATCGCGATTTGCTTAGCGTGGGCTGCCATGTGGCTTCGCCATGTAGAGAGCTAGAAGAGGAAGGAAGGTCATCGTCATGCCGATTCTGAAGAGTTGCGGGTAGAGATTCTCCGCATTCTGTGCTTCCATCCCATTGCAAGCAATCGACGTCTCTGTTGGTATGATTGGACCTCGTCAATCTTCAGTAAGCCAAGTGGAACAATTGGAAGTATGACATTGCAGGCTGAGAAATATTCTTTGCTGAGGTTGAAGAGGCAACGCTCCCTAATTTACCGAGGACTTTCTTGACAAACGAGGGGGGTCAACGCTTATATCAAATTTATGCTCACACGTGATAGGGACCCCCTTGATTAATCCATTTTACATTGGCAAACATGTCACTAGACATTCGCCTCCTCGAGGTACAAGCAGGTACAAGCCAGCATGATCAGGGGGTTCATAACAAGCCGACTGCTCACAATAAGCAATGCATCATATCAGCACGACATGCGACACATCAGCTCTCATCGCTCTCATCCACAGATCAAAGAACGATGAAGATGACCCGTTTCGGGAGGACGAGACAGAAAAATTTCGTGCCTCCAAAGCGCATCCTTGTCGGACCGACTGTTGTTGGATTTCTATTTCAGCTACCCTCCCGATATTGAATGCATGCTGCACCATCGCCAATCCCACGGAGTACCGCATCTTCTTCCAGCAGCCAAATGTAACCCCTCCTTCGCTTCCCAACTCGCAGTGTAAATAAGCCATGCCCACCCCTTCAAGCAGCCTTTTCTATAAACTACGCTGCAGTTGGAACCTTGGACGAATCAATTGCCCCCCTCTTCTTTCGAAACGAAACGAGAGCCGCCCCTTTTTTGAAAACAGCTGATATCAAGGTCTCAGGAGCGCTTTGGAACAGACGATCCTCGAATGTTCCCGGGTAGACGGATAGCGGCAGTCACTGAGTGCCATGTTTTCTGCAAAATCTGCTTCTGTCTTGTTTTTCGTCCGAAGGGTAGCTTGATGTCCGTTCGCTTGCCTCCTTTGAAGATCTGATCGATATCTTGGCTGCCGTGAGCTGAAGATCTGAACAATGAATCAGAAATAGATGACGAGCAAGGAAGGCAAAGGAGAATAGAGATGTCCAAATTTTGGATTCAAGGTCTGGGAATAGAGTAGCTTGCGATTGGCATCAATTGTCTCAACTCGAGTGGCACAATGATCACTGGGTCAAGGAATATATGCAGGAACAGAACAGGTACATGATCAAAAAAGCAGCGACGCGACATGAAATAGAGCAGGCGAAATATACTGCCATGTACCTGGCATCTAGATGCATCATCGAATAACTGCACTTGAAGTATCGTGAACTGAGGTCACGCGACCAAGGAAATGTCGCTCCAGAGACGTGCCTTCCTCAAACGCGCACCCTCAAAATGACAAAAACCCAAACTCAAAATGCAAAACCATCTTCTCCCTTCTCCATACAACAAACGGTGACTTCGATCGCAACAATAATCGCAACAACAAACAACCTCCAGAATAAACTTTCCTCGTTTCCCCTTTGCTAGCTTTCCTCCCACGTTATCGTCCACTCTGCCCCTCTTCAACGTGGGGGTTGCGCAATCCGATAAGACTCTACTGACTAAGATGCTGTAGAATTGTATTCCCTCAAAAGGCCGATTCGGTCTCCGATGATACCTGGACAACGCGAAAGGCAAAATCGCAATTCAACGACGATGAGAAAGCGGTCAGCGAGACGGAGAAAGATGAAGCTATCCACTAGCCAGCACATCGATATCGCGTGTTTACTTATCGGTGAGGGCGGTGGCGGCTCTTCCATCCGCGGGTACCGGAAGCATCGTGAGATGTGAAGAACGATGCTGCAGCGGCGATGTGTCCGATGAGTCCGCCGATTTTCTTCCACCCTCCTGGTACCGAAGCTTCGAAGCCGCTCCCCCTACATTCAAAAAAAGTGTCGCCAGGTTCTAACGCTCCCCAAGGTCCTCCCGCTCATTTACGGATTCAAGTGCCGTGGCCCAATTCAGCCCTCGCCGCCCCTCGAGTTCCACGCCAAACAGCTCACGATGCCCTCCTTTCATCGAGCCACCCGCCTTGCGAGCCCAGCGGCCACCAAAAAGCGCGCAATTTCCATCATGGCAGATCAGAGCGTTGGGATCAACGTAAAGCGCCCCTCGTGGCCCCTCTTCAGAGCTCTCCTTGAAGCTCGCCAAGTTCTGGAATTCTCCTCTTTAGTGGATTCCCATCCGCGCGGAAGCCAGCCGGTCGGGCTGCCTGCTAGGGCTTGGACGGTTTCGCTGCATGGCGGGCACTTCGGTGATCCCCAATCCTTGAAATGCCGCTCTCCGTACGACGCCCGACTGGTTCCAGCGCTTCGTCTGTTGGATCGCAACCGGGGTGCTTTGCGTGACACTGCAATGCGTGCGCTCTGGCATGATTCGATGGCGTGTATTCCGAGGGGTCGTCAAGCGACGGGACCTCCCTTGTTCGCCTGCTTCTCCGTGCCCCGCTACTACTTTATTAGTGTTTATGAATAATTACAAGTTGGGAGCTGGCGGCGTTTATGGTGTTGTGCAAACCAAAGCAATTGTCTCAAGGGGGAAGTCAGCCGAGTCCAACAAACCAACCCCTTTTTTGCAAAAAGTTTATGTGGCCCGCGGTTGCCCTTTTTCTCTTGGGCCCTATCTTGTTTCAAGGCACCCTGCTAGACCCTAAAAGACGTTATTTCCTGGATCTTGGCTATTAATAATGATGGTCGCGTTGGTGGGATGAGATGACTTTTCGGCCTGGTTGTCTACATAGGGAAAGGTCACTGGGCGGATGGGGACGAACGTGCCGATGGAACTCTTTTCGAAGCACGTTGCAGCTTCCATTGAGGGGCAGCAATTCGAGGGGCTGGATGTGCCGGTACAGGGTGAGGGCACATCGGATTGGATGATCCACCCCGAAGCGATCTTGTAGCAGGGGGGTTTTTTGCTGTAAAAAGAGTCCGTGATAACCCTAACAGTATAAAAATCCACTGTGTCTCGTCCAAGCCGATGCGTCCGCCCCCTGTACGAGGGTGCTGGTCTCTTACACCGCCCAATTTCCCTATTTGGGCATCTCGAGAGGATTTCGCACAATTGCTTTTCCACGAATCTCGACCTCCACCGACGGCCAGCTTATGTTTCTTTTCGTTGGATTGCGCCTTTCTACAACACCTCAATCCTCATTTGAAGTGCTCACCACTTCTGTATTTACGCGGCACGCCTGCTTTCTCACCATGCTCACTCATGCCCCACTACTGCTCTTTGGCCTGTTAAAAATCTCTTCGCCTATACAAGCCGTGATAACCTCACCCCTTTCGGAACGAGGAACAAGGTTTAGGCCAGGATGAAAACGGGTTCCGGGGAACGCTTCCTAGACCCTGCACGAGGACGTCTTTTCCATGCGACAGTGGAGCACGCGGGGCGGTTCCTGGCAGGCGGGCATTCGTTTGCCGTCTAGCGGCGAGGATCGAGGGGCTTTTTTGGACGAGTCGCCAGTTCTTGGGTCCGTTTGAATCTGAGCGTTTTGACCTTCCTATGCCTCGAAAAAGGAGCGCGTTGCCAGCGCCGCCAAATTGCCCAGCAAACAGCTATGATGAACGCGTTCCCTCGCGTTTGACCCTGATTCTTGGGAAAAGATTATAGATTCTACGACTCGTGGGGTAACGGTAGGGTACACACCTCGGGTTGCCCAGAAGGCCATCTTTAGTACGTGTCACGCGTCTCAGGCGTCACGAACAGCCTATAGATTCGCGACGAGTATGGAAAATGCACAAATTTTATGTGCGTGCCAGTGTTCCCTGGGCCAAAAGCAGCACCGACGTGGGGGAGGTGCTGTAGGTTGACGAACTGCATGGACGCATCAACGCGGTGATGCATTGCGCACGAGAGACTGATCCGGGCGGTGAGATGGGATTGCGTTCGTACCGCACGTAAAGATCTGGTTGAGACGCTTCATCGTGAAAAGGCATTGTTTAATGACCTCGGGAGACTTAAAGAGGGGTTGTCTTCGTGACCGCTCCCTATGTGCTGTCAAGAGCTCCCCGCTTCTTCACATGACATAGGAGGGGAGAGTGATCTTCGGCGACCGCGACGGCAACACCAAGGAAACACCCGCTGGGGCTGGCGCCCGACGAATGAGGGGAAGAGCTCTCACGAGGGGTTAGATGAGGAGGGGTAGGTTGTCGTGGTAGCCAAGGAGGTACATCGAAGTACATTTGAACGCGCCAGAGAGGACAAATATTGCACAAAGAGTGATAGCGAAAAGCAAAAAGTCGGTCGCATCGTCGATGTCCCCCATCTTGCTTTTGCAGCACAATCTGATCAGATAACCTTGGAAAATACGACAGCAGATACATCTCGCAAGCCACTCTCAGCCACAAGTACCATACGCAAGAGGCTTGCACCATGAGCCCCCGCCAATGCGAACAGCTTTTTGGCTTGTTATGAATGAAAATTAGAGGCCCAGAAACGCTGGAAATAAGCCCCTTGCAGCGTGTTATTGATGCCGTACGAAGGACTCGGGGAGGTTGATAGGATAAGGAAGGATAGGCAGCCAGGTACGACGCACCCCTCCCTTTGCCCCTCTGGCCGCCCCGGCTCCAGCTTCTTGCCGGTAGAAACGTCTCGATAGGTGGTGGGATGTCCTGGGGCATTCTAGATGCGAGCCGTCTCTAGCCTAACCAAGTCATCCCCTCGCCTGCTTACGCTGCGATGCTGCGTTGTCATCCATAGCCTCAACTCAGGCCTGTGAGACGACGGTGAGCTGGTCGCCATAGGTGTCCCCTTGGCCTCTCATCTCAGGTCCACCAGAGCCATTCTTTTCAGATGAAAGGGGCCTCACCTTTTCCTTTTACGAACCCATACCTTTTGCTCGATGCTGCATGTCAGAGGGTAATTATAACCTCAAATATCTTACAACATTCAATACTAGGAGAGCAAGCGCTCCATTCTAGTGATCCTGACGGCATCGCATAACACTTGATATTATTTTGCACCTTGTTTTTCGGGGGGTTATGGATAGCTTCCATCGACTATCATATCATTGTATATCAACCCTTTTTAGCATAGAGTCGTCCTCCGAGGCGAGGAGCATTCAGGGCTGTTGTGCTGTCGGTCGCCCTTCCGGTCCTCCTGAACATCGTGGTCGTGGGCTAGTGGGGTAGAGCTCTTCGTGGTCGAGTGACGGGAATTCCGGTGGTGCCAAAGTGGTTCGTTTGACTGGTTCCGAGCAACTCAGGGCTCGTTTTCGTTCAGCTGCCTCCCCAACTCAGCAATTCAGCGGATGTATACCTCACTTGCATTTTCCCATTCTCTCAGCCTGCAAGTCACAATGAGAAATTCCCAGAAAGTCACCGCTCTCCGAGTCTCTTCTCATACCTTACTGTACAATACAGAAACACCTGCCCGCCGCGATGACCAAAGTACCTCCTTTTGATGGCATCGAAGATGTGAGGGGTTCACCGGGTCCAAGGCTCTTCCTCTCCCAAAGAACCAAAAATACGATGGAACCCGCTCCCCTCCCTAACAGCGGGGGGCTGCTTTAGGCATGCCCACTGCCCCGCCTTCCTGCCTCTCCTTTTCCCACTTTTCCAGAAAGGCCATGGTGGACAAGTGCGCGCCTCACACTAGCCTTCAGGGGGGTGGCCATACAAACGACAGCCACCGAATAGTGGCTAGTAAACAGGTCAGACTAACCGCATTCTCCCACATTTGGTCCACTGATTCCCTGCTCTCCCTCACACACCACCCAAAAGACAATCTCGGAGTCAATCCCAAATCCAAATCCCGGCGGAGTTAGCGAGTTTTGCTTCACGCACCCTAAACTTTTGTTCGTGCACGAATAGCTCTGTAGTCTCTCTTGCCCCCCCCCAAACCTACCGTCCGCCCTCTTTTTCTCTCGTCGTCCCTACATTCTTTCGTTCCCCTCTCTCCCTTTCACCCCTCATCCATCATCAGCAGTCATCATCGACTTTAATATTTTCCATCGTCGACATCACCTCGACTTGGACTATACACCGGCGACGTTCATTCCGCCCTCTAATACATCAATACACTCTGTCGAACGCGACTGCGACCCTTCTTGCCCCGCGAGAACTCGTCCCCTCGCGAACCCTGGCCTCTGCCACCACCTATACCACAACCACACATCTATGAACCAATACAAGAAACAAATGAACACGATATCACAGCGCATTCAAGTCACACTTTAAACCCTACGCCCACGCTCGCGAGTCAGACGATTTCAACCATCGCTCTGTGAAAGGACAAGAATTGCGGTAATCGTCAAAGAATCGCCGAAATGCCCGTCGCAAGCATGACCGTCCTGCCAACGGCAGCATCAACGTCCACCATTCGAAAGTCGTCGCTCGCTCCGGAGAAGAAGTACAAGTGCCAGTTCTGCAATAGAGCTTTCAGCAGAAGTGAACATCGGAGTAGACACGAGAGATCGCGTAAGTGTTATTTTGTTCGATGGTTTTGGTTGGGGATGGATTTCCCCCCTTCCCTCGGGTCGCGTGTGGTCAGAGTTTCGCTCGCATCGCCAACCCCCTTTCGTCGCATTCGCGATTATCCCCACTACGAAAACAATGCTAACGTCGCACGACAGATACCAAGGAGCGCCCCTTTAAGTGCATGAAGTGTAGAAGTACCTTTGTGCGACGAGATTTGTTGCTTCGACACGATCGAACTGTGCATGCCAAAGATGGCGGCATTCCTCTCCACAGCGACGTGAAGCGACGTGCCGGTCCAAAAACCAGTGCCATGTCTGGATCGTCCAAGTCGTCCATTGCCATCGATACCACAGCTTTGGAGCAGATCGAGGCAAGCAGCGACGGAATGGTTGACCTCGAGACAGCCGCAATGTTGATGACCGATCTTCATCACAAAGCAACTGCGGCCATGCGGAATGCGGGCGTGGGACCTTACGAGAATAGACCTGGAATGGCTTTCTCACAAAACGGGACCCCGCTCATGGAACCATCCGTCACTTATCCTTCGGGCGCCATCTCGCTCCCTCAGGTCCAGTGGGATTCCTTCATGCCACAGTCTGCCTCCGAGTCCAAGTCGCATTCCATCACTTCAAATGCGTCTGGTTCGCAAGAGTCGCACTCAACTTTCACAAGCGCCGGTTCAGCTCATCCAAACCAGCTGCCACCCATCCAGAAATCGGCCTCGACTTATAATGGACTCGTGCCTGCGTTGCAATCCATGATTGATTCCTTGCCTCCTTCGGGAACCGCTACGCCTGGTGCGCAATCACCCATTATACCCCGCAGCAGTGGCGATGCTTCCCTCAAGGCACCCCAGGTGATGAACGATGATGAGCGCAACATTATCCTTGACAATATCCGAAATAACGACAGCGAGCGTGCCGTGCCTGAAAGCTTCCGCCTTCCTGGTCTGGCTTCCCTGAACAGATATCTATCGACTTACTTCAGCTTGTTCCACCACCACCTCCCATTCTTGCACCCGTCATCATTTAAGCCCACCCAAGTCTCATCGCCGCTATTACTAGCGGTTATGTCAATTGGTGCCTTGTATGCATTTGATGTTGACCAGGCTTACGTGCTTCACATCGGGTCAAAGGTTCTCGTGAACCAGTTCCTACAGAACAAGGAAAACTTCAGCTCAAGAAAATGTCCTCTCTGGACCATGCAAAGTTCCTTGCTCAACATGGTATTTGCCAGTTGGAGTGGTGATCCAAAGGGGTTGGAATGGGCTTGTTCCATCAAGAGTCTGTTGGCCAACATGGTCGCTGGTAACCGATATGAGCTCAAGCTTCGAACAGAAGCTCGTGGAGGTGCACACCCAACTCGAGCCGAGTGGGTTGAGGATGAAGGATGCCGACGAACTTACTATGCCGTTTACATCTTCTTCGGTCTCCTGACTTTGACTTACAATCATACACCTGCTATCAGCTTCAACGAATTTGAGGATCTTGCTCTGCCATCAACCGAAGCCATGTGGAATCTCAGTGTCACAGATGAATCCACTTGGCCAGAGCAGCTTAAATCGTCGCAAGCTGCATCATTCATGGAAGCACATGACAATCTTTTCCAGGGTGAATCGCTACGTTACAGCGCCTTTGCCACACGTGTGATGATCAATGCCCTCTTCCTTGAGGTATGGTATCACAAGCGCAGTCCCGAAGCATTGCAAGATGTCGTGACGGAATACAAGCTCCGCCTAGCATTAGAGACTTGGGAAAAATCACTGGATCTTTGTGAGCCTGAGACGGTCGCCGTACCTCTTAGCGCGCCTCACAAGGGTCATCCCTTGCTCTTCAATGCCATGGCCATGTTCCGCAACGCGCGGGCTCGCCTGGAAGTCGATCTCAAGTCTATCCAAGAAGCATTGAGATACCATGATTCCTACGAGGTAGCAGCCGCGATGTCAAACGCAAGAGATAAAGTTAAGCGGTCCAGCGAAATGATCAAGGTCATTCAAGAGTGCTACAACTGTATCGAGACAGCAGCTCTTCAAGGCATTCGATGGGTAGCACGTACTTCGGCAACTAACTGGAGTATTGAGCATCCACTATGCGGATTAGATCTCATGGTCATCCTCAGTTTGTGGCTTTACCGTCTGGAACATGACGATGAGCAAACAACTGACGAGGAAATGGCCATGTACAACAAGATTCGTGCTCTGTTTGATGACGATTCTGTTGAGATATATGGCAACAAGCTCAGCTCTACCGTGGCTCGTCTTTGGGGTAGCATGCTTGACGAGGTTGTCGTTTGGGGGTAAGTTATTAATGCATTCCACTCATCGTAAACAACATACTAATATTTTTTACAGAATCACCAGACTGATGGGCGACTCTTTCCGATTACACGCTCAAGCTCTCATTGGCTACGAAGACGACATTGAAGCATCTGACGTCTCAACACCTTCGATGATCTCACAAGGTGCTGATGAGAACGAGGACAGCGTGTACTAAACGCGTCGTCCTCTTCGCTCTTAACGATCTCCATGATTTCCTCGTCCTCGGCTATTTCCTTTTGCGCAACTTAGACTTCTGATATCCCAACTCTTCTACTTGTTTTCGAAGCGATACCTATATATTTTTCCCTTTATCGTGCGACCTCTTTCATTATTTGCATATATCTACTACAGTATCTATCGAATCTACAGGGGAAAATAATCGGGGTTAGGCGGGGCTGCATCATTCATCGTTTCCCAAGGTTTCCTTTTCTCAAAGGTCACGGGTCAACAATACGGGGCTGGCTCACTACTTCGGTCTCGGTCTCATTACACCGACACACACATGAGTTCTTCGCAGAGCAAATTGGGTTCTGGATAGCATCTGGTCATTGGGTTCGGCTTGGGCTTGGACAACAACGGCTTGGGCTGGGTCATATATCGGATATACACTGGGGCAGCATCATCGCTATTTCTTCTTATTTCTTATTTTGGGGTTTGATTTTTGGCAGAGCGTTTTTTGTAGCGTCGTGCCGTGCACATACTTTTTTTTCCGTGTTATTTTTTGTTGGTTTGGTCATTTTGGTCTCGCTCGCCCGCTTTGTAAAGCGTGCTCTTAATACCTCTTGCGTTTTTTACCTCACTACGCGCGAAACATAAGATATCCCTATTTCCTTGTTGGCTAGCTATATCTATCTCTTTTTTTTTTGGCGCGCGTGGCTCGTCTTGTGTAGTAGTAAAAGGAAGGGGTCTTTTGGGCTTGTTGGCAACTTGGCTGGACCATAACCTTTGTACTGCTCAATCTTGTTTTTTTTTCATTTCTTGACACAACCATGTTTTTCTAGCTAACTTTTGTGTGTGTGTTGCGAAATTTTGCTTGGCTTTGGAGCGAATTTATCTAATCTAGGAAAAGTGTGGTACTAGGTGGTGGAGGAAAACAAACAATACTTAATAATTTTACTACCTTTTTTACTTGCACCGACATGTAACTCTCTCCTCCTTTTTGTTTGAAATTTGTGGATTGTATTTGGATTGGGAAGCGGAAGCGAAATCAGATTGTTCTCTTTTTGAAATGGGAATTGGCGGAATTTGAAAGAAAAGATACCTTGTTCGATATACAATTTTTGCGGTTTCTTGCGAGTTTTTCTTTTGTTGATTTGCGAGGGTGTTTTCTTTTGTCTTTTGCTGCGATTTCTTTCTGCGCGTGAGGGAGAGAAGTGGAAGTGGAAGAGAGGAGGGGATGGGGATGGGGGATATGGTATCTATGTAAGACCTAGTTTTCGATGTCGCCATGTTCAAAAGGGCGGTCACCGCTCCTCCTCCGGGTGGTCTCGGGTTGGACTTGGGCACTCGGAACAGGGCTGGGATGCACAGGGGGTTTGGTATGTGGATACGAATGCGCTTTTGCACTTTCGATGCACGGATGCAATGGGGTGGGGTTGTGAAGACGTGGGATGGAATTTTTTTTCCGTCGAGTCTACGAGAGTTGTGCAGGGCTTGGGAGAGTGGCGGTGTGATAAAGGGAAGGAGGGGTGGATGAGGGGCACTTTGTATAGATAAGGATCGTAGTTGGCTTTTTTAAGTAGGAATGCGATATGTTTGCATTACTTTTTTGTGTTATGAGGGGAGTTGTGAGTTGTCTGTTGTCTATTATGATGCGTGCTTGCCTGTTTTGATCTTGATTCTCTGAGTTGGTCTCGCACAATGAGGCCAAAACGGGAGTAGCGACGTTCATGGATGTTCGTTCTCCCGTTTTTGATCTTGATTCTCGCAATTGGTTTGGCACAATGAGAGTGAAAAAACGGGAGTAGGTTCGTTCATGAACGTCTTGTCTCCCGTTTTTCTTGTGATTCTCTGAGTTGGCATCGCACAATGGGAGAGTCTTCATTCTTTTTCTCTCGTTTTGACCTCTCTGATTCTTACGATTGGTATGACACTGAAGTCTCTCCTTTCCGATTCATTCCAAGACTAGGAGCGACATCGGAGTCTCTGTTGGTACTGTTTCTCAAAGTCAAGTTATTCTCTGGGTGGCTTGGTAGAATCAGGTTGGGAGAGGGGGGGGGGTTGTGGGGTTCTGTGATTCGGTGGCGGTGGTGTAGGAGTAGAGAAGGAGAGGGGGGAGAATTTACAGTTGTGCAATTTCTAGATGACATTGATGGATTTGGTGTAAATAAATTGATTGATAGATTTATTTTGGAATCTATTAGGTTAGGTTGTTAATACCTGAGAATTTGAGATCTTGATGGGATTTTGGTGAAAAGTTTCCGCGTATTAATTTCTATTTTTACTACTCTTCTCTTTCCTTCCCCTTCCTTTTTTTATCCGTTCTCCTTTCCCTTCCATTTCTTCCCTCCCTTTTCACTTTCACTTCTCTTCTCATTTCCCTCCCCTTTACCTCCCCTTTCACTTCACTTCACTTCCGCTTCACTTCCCCTTCAATACTTACAACATAAATATCGGCCTCCTCTCTTACTTAAGTTACTTGCCTTTTTTTTCACCCATTAACTTGTCCAAAGTTGGGCAAAAGGTATCGATTACCTACCTTTTCACTCTTAAAAAGGTAAGGTACCTCCCTTTTTTGTTTTGGGAGGTACCCAGGTTACTTAGGTATTAAACTATGATTCGCCGGAACGCTATGTACAGCAACGATTGGTTCTAGTAGGAGGGCGATGACTGAACACCTGTACGTGGTGCCCTCGACGAACCTGGAATTGCAATATTATTCCAGAGCCTAGATTCAGTCGGCGATTCGTCGCATCGATGGAATTGTGGTTGTCGGCGGCGATCGAGGGTTTTTC
>QYAP01000340.1:0-45987 GCA_003988905.1 Hymenotorrendiella dingleyae
ATTTATTATTTTAGTTTTTATTATAATTTATTAATTTTATTTAAAATAATATTTATTTCTATTAATAAAGTATAATATTTCATATATTAATCCGTTATATAATTATTATTTATTACTATTATAAACTATAATAAATTAATAATAAATCGAATAATAAGAATTATTTTATTTAACGCCCCGAATATAATAAATTATAATTATAAAGTAAAAGGATAAAAGTATATAAAAAACCGTTTATATACAATTATTTAAACGGTATATATTCTATTATTCCTTTATATTAATAATATAATATATAAGGCTATTCTTAACCTAATATATAATTATTTAAGCTTTATTAACTTTTATAATAATCCCTTCGATTATAATATTTATTTATTTTTAATAGAAATATTTAATTACTTTTTAAATAATTACTATTCTAGATTATAATATAAGAATACCTTTAAATTAATATATTCTTAATATTATATAATAACAATTAAATAGATTTATTAGAAATTATTTAATTAAGATATTAATAGATTAATTCGTTCTTTCGATATCGATTACTTTTAATCTCTTCCGTATAATTATATTTTCTTTTATATAATAATATCGAAATTTAATATACTTTATTTTATTATAAAATTTAACTTTCTTAATGAATTAAATTATCGTTTAATTATTATAATATAATTTTAAAATTATAATTTTATTTAGAATCTTTTCTTTATATTTATTTATTTTTATTTTATTTAAATCAATTTAGATTTTATTTATTTATATCGATTCTTCTATTCTTTTATTTATCGATATAATTTTTAATTCTATTAAATTATAAATTCTTGATTTCTAATATTAAATAACCTATATAATTATTCCCTTATATTTAATAATTATTCATTTATAAAAATTAATTCGATTATTCTCTATTACTTATATTGAATCCATAAATATTATATATTATATTAATAATAATTAACTAATAATTTCATAATTTAATAGGTTATATATTATCCCTTTTTTTAGAATATTATTAAAATAATATCTTATATATTTCGTTATAAGAAGATACTCTTTTAATAGATTATATATAAATCTAATTAATTAATTAGAAATATATAATAAATCTAATTTAATTCTATTAATTATAAAAATATATATTTTAATTATTTATTAATATAAAATATAATTATTAAAATAAAATAGAGATTCGTTTTTTCTTTATAAATAGAATATAATTCTAACCGGAAATAGAATTGTAATTAAATTAGAATTATTTATATTAAATTTCTTAAATAAAACCTTAATATAAAATCTTTAATATATAATAATTATATATTTTAATCTATTTTATTTTATTTAAAATCTAAGAAAAATTTTATATAATCTCAAATCGTTATAATTTTATTATTTTCTTATTTTTTTTTAATTAAATTTATATCTTTTCTGTCTTTTACGATTAATATATTATTAATAAATAATAATATAAATACTTTATTATTTACCGAAATTGTCACAGGCTAGGAGGGTGAGTAGCTTTACCACTAGACCAACAGTGAACTGCCCAAAAAGGGACTATTATTGGATGGAAGTCCAATATGCTACAATAAATAAATTCGGATTCAATCTTTCTTATCGAAATCCGATTAATTTAAAGAATTATATAATTTCTAAGAATTATTCCTTTAATATTTATTTCAATTTATATAATATTTTCAATACTTTAATATATACGTTTTATTCTTTAAACTTTAAATATATTAATTCAATAAATTTTAAATAAATTTTCTTTAAATACTAAAAATATTTATATATAATCTTTGAATTCTATAATAAATATATTAATCTATTTTCTTATTAAATAATAGCTTTATTTTCCTAATTAAATACGATTTATAAACCGAATTTCTAATAAGAGTTAATATTTTATTCTATTTTAATCTTAAAAAGTAATCCTTAAACTTATTTATATACTTATAATTAAAGTATTTAAAGTATTAATATTAAAGTTCCTTTCTTATTTCTCTCTTATTAATATCGATATTATCTTTATAATTAATATTAATAATTAAATAAATTTCTTCTTTTAAAAGATTAATTTTATAAAGTTTATTATAAACTCTAATTATAAATAACATTTCTTTAGAATCCTTTTAATAAATTATTATTTCTTTATCTTTAAAAATAATTGAAATATTAATATTATTAAAAACTCAAATTAATAAAAGTTTATTAATAAAATCTAACATATATTAAATATTATCGATTTATAAAGGATTTTAATAAATTAATATAATAATTATTCTATATTTTATAATTTTAATTATATTATTATTTATAAATAAAATTATATAAAAGTTTTATAATTATCTCTTAATAAAATCGAAGTTTAATTTAAAATTTAAAAAATAATAATTTATTCTAAAATTTATTATTTAAAAGTTATATTTAATAATAATATTAGCTTTTATTAGATCGTAATTATTAATTATTATTCGATCTATAATTATTATATCTTTTTTATCTTTATTATTATTATTTTATTCTCATTTTTTCTTATTTTTTTTAATCTTTTTCGATTTAATTTTCTTAATCCGATAATCTCTTTTATAATATCCTTTATTATTATAAAAATGATATTTATTACCTTTTTTATTTCTTTTATTTCCTTTAAATTTATTATTTTTCTTTTTTTTTCGATTATTTTTATAATTTTTATGATTTCTATAATTATTATTATTATAATTTCGAGGATTTTAATTTCTTTTAATTATATTAATTTATATTTAATTAAATTATATCGTAATTTCGATTAATTAAAGAATAGAAATAATATATTTAAGATTTATATTATTGAATTAATAAGTTTATTTAATTGAATTTTAAATTATATCTTTAAAAAGAAATAAAAATAGATAATTAATTATATTATCATTTATAATTAAAATTAAAGAATTCTTTAATAATATTTATTTTTCTTATAATTTTATAATATAATTATAAATTATCGATTCTTTTAAATTATATTTAAATAAAAGGAATTATTTCTTAATTATATTTTAATAAAAATAATTATTAGTTTTATTATATAGAATTCTTATTATAAAATAAAGAATTATTAGATCTTAATTAATAATATATATTATAATAATACTTTTATAAAAATTCTATAAGATTATAAAAGTTAATATAATTATTATTTTATTTCGATAATTATTTTAATTAGATTATTTTATAAAGAGATTTATAATTAAATTTAAAGGTTTAAATTTAATTTTAATAATTAATTAAATAGTTTTAATATTATTAAATAAACTTTAAATATTATTTTCTTAAATATTATAATTATTATTATTAAAGATAATAAAATAATCTCTTTTATTATTAATAAATTTAGTTTTATAAAGAATTATAATATTCTTCTTTAAAGAAAATATAATATTATTATTATTTAGTTTAATTATTAGATATTTTAAATATAATATTTATATTTTAATAAAGTTTATTATTATTATTATTATTATTAAAGTATTATTATTATAAGAGAATTTCAGAGTATAATAAGGTTAAAATTAAGGTTTTAATTATTCTAATATAGATATTAAAGCTTTTTATCCTATAAGAGAATAAAGGTATATAAAGAACCGTCCGTATACGGTTGCCTAAACGGCATACATTCTGTTAGATGTATGGTAGGGAAGGTTGGTGTAAAAGCTTCTTGAAACTCCTACAGCAGGTGGAGTCAGGGGGGAGAGGCTCAGGGAGTTCGGACGATGCAGTGATGGATTACTCAACTCCACCACTGTGGACGAATCACCGGTTTCAGGGGCTTGGCAGGGTTTCGCGATTGGCAAGCGATAAGCAGCCCCGAGGCCACCTTCTCATTCGGAGATTTCTTTCCCCAGCTTCATCAACCACTGCGCATTCCCACCTTTCTTGCCTGCTTACATCGTGAGATATTTTGGTCCTTGAAACCTCCCCCCAACGAGGAGGCCATGGTAGTTTTTGAGTATTTATAGGGCAAAACCCCTCTTGCATTGGCTATTGCGACTTTCGAGGTCAGTCTTCAGAAGATGCGTTTGCGCCGGGTGTATCGGCACTTTTAACGCTGAATAGGTTGTGGTACGATGTCGTTCGGGGACAGCAACAACAATGAGCAGGAAATTCGCCGCTATGAACATCCCGACGATCCCATAGACGAGTCCTCGGAGCAAACGAATCTTTTACATATGAATGATCTGGACGATGACAGTTCCCCTTCGACCCCGCGCTTTCTACAGGACCAGAGCTCCTACAAATACATGAGATGGGTGCCGGTACCCATTCGGAGGGTCAGCAAAGCAGTGGTAAGATGGACAAAGGGACCAGACACACCACGGATAAATACAATTACCCCCATACTTCCAGCGATACAAGAGTATCCCATTCGACTTTTGGATAAATATGTACCCAAGAAAAGACATAGGATTCTACTCTTGATCGCATTCTATCTCTCTTGGCTTCTTACCTTTGCTTTGGTTATGCGCGATGGTGAATTAGCGACCGAGATAGAAGGCTGGGGAGAACCAGGAAATATTGGATGTGGAAATACATATTGGGTGCCCGGGAATAGCTGCGGATTGAATGGGAACGATTGCCGTCCCTTCAATGGCAGCGGGTTTGCATTTAGATGTCCTGCCAACTGCGCCAATCATTGGGTTTTGAATTATAGAGCTGTCGGTGCTCAAGAGGTCATTTATCAACCCCTCGTAGTCGGCGGCCCATCCGAAGATGATAGACTCTACTACCGAAGCGACTCGTTTATTTGTGGTGCTGCAATCCACGCTGGAATCATTGATAACACGAAAGGGGGGTGCGGCGTTGTCTCGCTAACTGGAGAGCAAAGCAACTACAAGAGCTCGAAGCGGCATGGGATTGAGAGTATTGGATTCGACTCTACATTTCCTTCCTCGTTCACATTCCTTAACAGCGCTGAATGTGAGGCCAAGGACGCCCGTTGGTCGCTTCTCTTTGTCTCACTAACATATACGATTATCTTGTCGCTATTTACAACATCACCTGGCTTGTTCTTCTTTAGCATTTTTACTGGTCTATTTGTTCACGTTGGATTTGCATCGGATCCTCCAGGTCACTATTCTACGGCCGGTCTATTTTCGACTCTGATAGGAAGGTTTCTTCCAGCGGCGTTTTGTGCTTTTGTCATGTACAAATATATGGGAGTTAATCGAGCCCTTACTGGTTTGACAGCACAAATCGAGAAGACCGTCTTATGGCTCGGTGGATGCTGGGTGGGTGCTCTGTCAAATTACACCTTTGAATGGATTCCAATACAACGTCTCAACGCTCACGACATTAACCAACAACCGGGCGCAAAACTCGCCCTGGCGTTGATCATCATCTTCATTTTCCTCATCGTGGTAAAGCAGATATTCTTTTTCCAGAGAGAAGGCCGCCTTATCCGTTACCTCGGACTATACGGAATTTTCATCGGAGCAATTTTGCTCTCCCTCCTCCTTCCTGGCCTGAGCCTCCGCATCCACCACTACATCCTCGCTCTTCTCCTTTTACCCGGCACGAGCATGCAAACTCGACCAGCACTCCTCTACCAAGGCCTCCTCGTAGGTCTATTTATCAACGGCATCGCCCGCTGGAGTTTCGACCCCGTCCTGCAAACCCCCGGCGCTCTCCAAGGCGATGCACCCAGCAACTCCAAACTCCCCAAAATCCCACACCCCACAATCGTCAATTCCATCATCCCCACAATCTCCTTTAACTGGCTTGCACCACCTGAACCCTTCGATGGGATCTCCGTGCTTGTCAACGACGTGGAGCGTTTCAGAGGCTACACGGACGAAGGCTTCTCTACCGATAAACACTTTGTCTGGAGCAAAGATCCAACGAAGAACGAGCCGCAGTATTTCAGATTCGCCTACATGCAAGGAAGTACTGCGTGGGATTACACTCGGGCGGGAATCTGGGAAACGGATGGGAGTTGGACTGAGATGCAAGCGGGTCCTAGTAAGATGAAGAGAGCGACGACAGAGGATTCTGCGTTGGTGAGGAGGGAGCTGCGTGATAGTAGGGCGAGGAATATTGACGAGATTTGATGAACATGTTTAGCGAGATGATATGAATATATGGGCATATGGATAGGATTTTATGTGCTATGAGCGAAGGCGCACTTGGTCATGATTTCCTTTATATATTTCTTTTTGCTGCATTTAGATAGCCCCTATATATCCCTAGAAGTACGTACGAATTCACCGAGGCTTTGATTATGCTGGAAAGAACTTTTATTATCATTATAGAATCACCTGGTGAATCTTGACTAGCAGGAAATAGCAAGCACTTTACTTGCGGCATCATCTCATCTTCATTCAAACCTATACCTAATCTCTTAAAGCTCGAGCATACTTTGAACGTGGTTCAGCGGACAGTAAAATTATAGCTCTATTTTATTTGAGATTGATATATATCGAGATCCCTTGAGTGCTGGTCTCTTTCCTCACGACGCCCCTTCTTACATCCCGTCACGGAAAAAAAGATGTGAAATTGAGTTTTTCTTGGAGAAAGGGAGGGAGGGTTTTAGCTATGTATATACAGTATGCAAGTGTAAAAGTAGTCATTATTCATTTTTTAAAGACTAAGAAATTTATGTAAGATGTCATGCCTCATGTACCCATTTTCAAATTTACCCCCACCCTTTTCTCTCGTTACCTCGATATCTATCCCTTACCAATATCATCAATCATTAACCTTAATTCCTATCCTAATACCCAATTACTTCCCACCATCAAATATCCAATTTATCTCCAGCCCCCACTAGCACAAAATCTCATAAATTCATTATCCCCCCCCCCCCCCCCCATCTCACCCCTCAAACCCCCTCCTCCCCTCCTTCATCCCCCTAACCCAATCCTCGACCTCAAGAACCGCTCGTCTCGGATCCTTCTTCCTCTTCAAGAGAAAGCCTTGTATTTGCGCAGGACTGAACACGCCATCCGGAATCTGATCCGCAAACCCCTTCGCCAGAAGCGTAAGTTCCCCATCCCGCAGCTCCTCCCTCGCCATCGTTGTTGTCGGAGGGGGCGGTAGAAAATGAGTGGTGCTGAGGGATGGGGAGGGAGAGTGGGAGTTTGGTGTCGCGGGGGGTGTGAGTTCTTTGAGGTTAGAGGGAGGGGTTTTGAGGTCCATGAGGGGTTGGTTTGAGGGAGTTGTGGGAGTGGTGATTAGGATTTTTGTGCGGGGGAGGTCGTTGCTGTACATGCGTTCGAAGAGCTCTTTGATTTGGATTCGGGTGGCGTGGCTGAAGGGGACTTGGTGATCGACACGGCCGGGACGGATGAGTGCTTCGTCGAGTTTTTCCGGGTGGTTGGTTGTCATTACTAGAACGCGGCCTTCGTGGGATGCGACGCCTGGGTTGTGTTAGTGAGATTGTTTTGAGATGGGAATTTGGTTTGGGAGATGGTGGAGGGGAGGGTGGTCTTGGGGTCCTCGCTTGAGGAGAGAAGGGAAAGGGGGGAAATTTAAGGCGAGGACTTACCATCAATGATATTCAACAACCCACTCAAAGAAATACCCTTCTTCCGCTCATCTTCACTCATCTGATGAGCTTTCTTAAAAGCCTTCGTCAAATCCCCAACATTAAAATCCTTCTTCCCCTCCTCACTACCCCCACCAGAATTCTTGTTCTCTTCCTCTTCCGGCTCCTTCCTGATCAGACCAGCAGTATCGATATCCTCAAGAAGCACAATGCATCTAGCCGGCAAATTCGTAAAAAGCATCCCCAGTTCCTCCTCCGTCAACGTGGGTTCAAGTAGTGAAACGACATGGATATCGAGTCCGAAAACGCCCGCAAGGGCAAACGTAAGTGAGGTCTTTCCTGTGCCAGGTGGACCATGGAAGAGGTATCCTCTTCGATAAGGAATACCGCGGTTGGCATACCAGCGTGCGGTGGCAGGATTGAGGTACTCATTAATATCGGCCAGAACGTCCATTTTTCTAGTCTCGTCAAGGACAACGGTTGTCATGGGTCGACAAGGACGTTCGGCGATCTTGACCCAGCTTCGGCGGCCGGATTGTCGCATGTCTTTCGTGGCTGGGCGTTTGATGACTGTTTTGGCTTTGTGGCCTGAGTGGTAGTGGACTTTTGCATCTGAGATGAGGGTTTTGATGGGTTCGGTGGAGCGGCCGAAGCAGGAGAGTGTTAGAACTTCCTTATCCTTGAATGTGCCAGCGCCATTTCCCATCTCGTTGAAGAACGAGACTTCCTTGCGGCCGATTTGGAAAAAGGTGTTGTTGTGCCAGAAATTGTGAGATCCAATGGCAGGTGTGAATTGGGGTTTTGATTTTGATTCCTGGTTGGAGAAGTTGAGCCATTGCGGGCTGCCGTTCGCATCGATTGTTGCCTCCATCACTTCCGATTCTTCACTGTCCAATTCCCATGCAGACCTAGAATACGTCTCTGCCATCAAACTTCTTGATGATCTCGTTTTGTATTTGTCGGCAAGGAATTGCATTAGGTGGATGTGGATCTCATCGGTGCTGCTGACAGTGATCTTGGAGGACAAGTATGTGGTGACGAAACTCCAAAATGCGGCCCATATAGACCAAAAGATTCGTGATCCCAGCCATAAGGCAGCGCCAGAGGCAACCAAGATTGTGACATCAAAGCCAGAGTTGTGAAGTATGATTTTGTGTATATGTCCATAGCCCGGGATGAAGGTCTCCAAGAGAGTTGTAGGAGAAAACCCTGCTGCGGAACTACCAAGAGGATCGGTGCCATTTCCGAGAGTACCAGTTGGAAAAGCAGAGTCCAGAATGGAACTTAAGCCCAATTTCTGCTTCATCTTTTGATTGGGATATCAAAGCTCTCGAAGTATTTATTAAAACGCTGGTGTTGTGCACGTGGCAAAAGACAAAAGATATCGGTCTTGCTGAGAACTTTAGGAATAGAATTTCAAGGGCCAAAGTAATCAAAAATAGTATCAGGTGTAAGGTGCAAGGCGGCCTCGAGGCTGTTTATAGTGACTGCCTGGTTGTTGGTGTGAAACAGATGGAGGCCAATGACCTCTTATATCATGTTTGTTGGCCACCGCTCTCCATGCAGCGGGAGTACAAACGATGGTAGCTGCCAATAGCTGTGAGCAGCATGTACCTACCCAGAAACCCTGCTAACTGACATGGATGATTGAGTCATCTGGACCTACCGAAGACCGTATGAAGGTGGGTGAATAGGATATCGAGGGCTTAGGGGAACGCAAGCGGGGAGCTGAACTTATAGCCGATGAATTAAGCAGGTGAAAATTAAACTCGTCAGAAGAGCGCCTAGAAGATGACATCGCAGGGGGAAAAATGATTTCCTCCATAAGCACTTGCGAGGGAAGCTCAAGGCAACAGCAAAACAGTTGTAGGTTCTTGACCGAGATGGTCGCTTCTGGGTGGCAACAGCTGCGCGTCACAGCCACCAGAGCCACACTTACAGAGCTTTCTATTATTCATGGCTATCGTTGGTCCACAATAAAAGGGGAGTACGAGTCGCTACGGAGGTCGACTTCCATTGGTGTGAGTAACATGTTAGCGGCGAAGCTAGTTGATGAGAGAAAATGAGGGTGGTAGCGCTAAAAACGGAGGCAGCCCCGAGAAGGACGGGGACTTGAAGCTGCATCGAGGAAAAGCACCCAACCTAGCGTCTAGCGATTGCAGTACATTAGGCCTGGATGCACAAGCTCGCTTTGCCCCGGATTTGAAATCCGACCTCGATCGTTTCTTTGCGTGCCGAATGACGATATGAAGCCATCACAGGTTGAATCCGAGTACCGTGATGTATGTTCCCGACGATGGAGGATGTTGTGCAACAAAGCTTCCGCAAGGCGAAAACACCGAAAGCTCGATTTGGTAGACCCCTGTTAGCTTGACTCTCCGCATATCGCTTATCGAGAGCTACGTACCGGTATTCGTAGTACCTCAATCGTCAACGGCAGCCTTCACTGTCAGCCTCGTGCCAGAACAAACTACAGATCGCATTCATCAGAACCACATTGCGCAACACCACGCACCTCCAGTAACTCAACACCACGTCCTCGCAGCTCGTTGTCCTCTGTGCCCGCATCTGTCGGGTATTTTATTACCAACCTGTGCTCCTACCCAACCAAGTTGATACGGTGTTGGTAGTTGGAGAAAGGGAAGTTGGGAGCTTACGTGCATAATTATTGGCCTTTATCCAAAGCCTCGCGACCAATACCGAATTCTCGGGTCGACAGCGTTACACTCCCATCCAACATCCATTCAACAGGCGATCGTACCGAAATATAAACGGACGACATAGAGAGAGAGAGGCCGATATACGGAGAGGAGGACACAACAAACGCATATTATACCTTGAGAACAAACGATACCACTTCATCGCGGGGTCGGGTTGAACTCCAGTTCCCGAATCGAGTCGAAACAGACCAAGCATCAGACGATACCACTCCTTTATCATCCGTTGATCGCAAGGCCACTTCAAAATTCCAGTGGATTTGAGCTTGTGGATAGTACACGCATACTACCAACCACAGACGTTATAATACCGCGGGGTCGGGCTCACCTCCAGCACCCAAATCTTGTCGAAATCGGGTCAAAGGGGTTGGATAGCAAGCACATACCGCAAACAACAGACGATACTACCCTTTCATCCTCCGTTCATCGCAGGCACAGTTTGTTATCTGAGTCGGGTTGAAGTTGTGGATAGTACACGCATACTACCAACAACAAACGATACTACATCGCGGGGTTGGCTTCACGTCAGGAATTCGAGTGGAGTCAAAATTGGCGGATATTGCACCCGTCCACAGATAGTAGACGATACTACTGTTTCCCACTTCATTGACCGCGAGGTCAAGTCGACTATTCCATCCACAAGATGATGTCCTCAACCAACGAAGAGGATCCCTTCCTCCAGGTCCAGGCGTACGTCTATTCCCTACCACTCGTTCGCATTTCCATACCCCTCTGCCCTCTCTTTTGCCCGGAGCCCTTCTCCTTCCAATGAAAACCCTTCTATGCCCTCTCAACCCCCATATCACCCTTCCCGATACCGCCCAACCCTCCAACATCCCCATCCAGTCCCCCAGTCCCAGTCCACAACCAACCCAGCTAACACCTCCCTCCAGCGACGTCCTCACCCAACTAACCCAAACCCGACCCCTCTTCACATCCTACCTACGCATCCGCTCCCTCTCCCCCTCCCCCTCCAACCCGGAGCTCCTCTCCGCCCACCAAGAACTAACCACCCACCTAACCTCCATAACCGAAGACCTGCAAGACCTCGTCGCCTCGGTCCAAGCCGTCCAATCCGACCCCTACAAATACGGCCTCGAGATTGAGGAAGTGGCTAGACGGCGGAGAGTGGTAGATGAGGTGGCTGGAGAAGTGGAGGATATGAGGGAAGAGTTAAACCGTGCGGTTGGAGCTGGGAATGGGAATGGGAATGGCAAGGGGAAAGGGAGAGCGGGGGTGATGGATGATAGGAGAGGCGATGCTTCACCACAAGAAGACTACAACACAGCCTTCGAACACCAACAACAAACCCTCATGATGGCAGAACAAGACGAGCAACTCACCGACGTCTTCAAGACCGTCGGAAACCTGCGTCAACAAGCCGATGACATGGGCCGCGAACTCGAAGAACAAGGAGAAATGCTAGAAGATGTAGACCGCCTAGCCGACCGGGTAGGCGGTAGGCTGCAGAACGGGCTTAAAACGATGGGGACGGTGATAAGGAAGAACGAGGATGGGTTGAGCAGTTGTTGTATCGGCCTTCTAATATTGGTGCTTGTAATACTGCTAGTCTTACTTTTAATCCTGTAACATATCTATATATCATTCGAATACGGTTAGGGCAAGCGAGGACCGCGTTTTAGGAAATGGGAAAATAGGATATATCACGAGACAAAAGACAAATAGAACACTGTTTAAGAGGTCGTCGCTCATCACATTTCATTAGCATCAAACAGCTACGAACGTTCCAAAACAAAAAAATCTGAACGCCAGGATGTGCTAGAGTAGCGCCTTTTTGTAACCTCCATATTTACTTCAAAAGAAAAAAAGAGGAAGAAGACAGTCATTGGAATATCTAATGAGCAGCAGAAACCCCATCAAAAGGCCGGCCCACTCTCAAGAATCAAGCTCACGCTGCCAAGAGTATGCTTATTCGTCGTACATAAATTCAACACCCTGGTCGGGGCAAGTAAAGTCCACCCCAGATCCTACCCACAGTCCGTCATTAAAAAAAGAATCCTCTGCCAGCTTGCTATACCATGCATCATCTCTTGACAATGACAAATCAAGAGAGTTGACTGGCATGATCATCCATCATTGTGGTATTAACCAGTCGATAATCACCACCCATATCTGACGAGTCGAGTGCCACCGCTGCTGGTGAAGTGGGACCAACAATTCCCGATCGATCGCGACGACGCGTTCTCGTCGTTCTGTTACGACCCGAGCTACTTTTCTGGAACCAGAGTCAATCACCGCCACACCAGAGGATGCAGTTAAGAGACCAAATGTTAAATGGAAAGAAGAGAGAATAATGCGCGAGCCAACACCCTCTATCCATGAGAAAACGTCCCCCACCCCCAGTTGGCACCTAAAAACGCAGAATGAAGTGGTATAGTACCAACGAACATCATCGCTGGCTTCTGGAAGAGCCTACCGAATTCTGGCGATCGTGAGTTGGTCTTTTTTCTCTCCGATCTGCATCTTGAAGCTTGAGCGAATTCAATCTCTTCTGATTATCTTCCGTGATTGGGTCCACTTCGTCAATTCGTAAAGGCGCGTTAACTTTGGTGCGTGATGGAGAAAGTCCCGACTTGACGCCATTGGTTTGTGATCGATTAGCTTGATCAGCCAGGGCTTTCCACTTATTTTCTCGGGCTAGCTCGCGTGCCTCGGCGTTATTCTGATGCTCGGTGTAATCGTGGGAGCAATCGTCAAATAATTGAGGATTAATCTCCATGAAGAGCTTCATAGCATTGTAAACCATACCATGGATGGTTCTAATTCTGTTAGCCCAAACCGATGACCATTGTGTGTCTTGCTTACCTGTTCCAGTGACCCTTGGAGTTCTCGTAAAGAGGTGCAAACATGATTGGAAGAATGATCTCAACGTTGTCGCTAACAAGATTGCAGAAATACTCGTTGTTCCAGAAGTAAAGTGCACGCTCCGCAACTTGGAAATGGGGGCTAGCGACCGATTTGGCAAGTTGGTGAAACAGGGGCTCCTGAACTTTAGCGAATTCCGCGGGGTCCATGACCTCGAAGATATCTTCAACCTCATTCAAAAACATAACTTCCTTGGTACTGTTTACCTTGGGCCAGTATCGAAGCAAACCAAGGACAACCTATATGGATTAGCTTTGATTGTCACACTCGACTGATATCACGTACCTCTTCTGTCAAAGCCGCATCTTTCTCCAAGAATTGGACAATGCAGTATGCAAGTTGTGGGTGGTACATGCTCAAACTCTTTACTTTGTGCAAAGGAATTAGCACTCGAGTCAAAAACAACTTGTGTTCTTCTTTTAGTGGCAAGGCGAATCCGTTAATGATGGAACCCAGAATTTCTAGCAATTCAGCGATGCCATTGAACCGTTCTGTCTCGTAGATGAATTGGAAGAATACATTGTTGATGGATCTTCGGATGTAGGATCTGAGGTTCAAGAATTTGCCATATATCCTATGCAAGGTTGTTTTTAAGAAATCGCGCTCTCGTGGGTCTTCGGAATCGAACAACTCCAAAAGCTGCAACACAAAGCTGTGATCTATGTAGGCTTTTGCGATGTTGGTGTTGAAATCTTGACTCTCGATGAATCGTAGGAAGAATTCGTAAACAACCTGGATATGAGGCCATGCGACTTCAAGGACAGGCTCATCTTCTTCGGGGTCGAAAGCCTCTCCCTGGGGATTCATCGGAGGTGGAATTGGACGGAAAAGATTTTTGCTGAACATGTCCACTACTCTAGGATACATTGACTCCGTAATAACTTGTCTGTTATTGGCAACATAATCCAATAGCTCGTGCAAAGCTAGTCTTTTAATCTCTTTTGATTTCATGTCTCCGCTGGCGTCGTTGAAGTCGAATATGATGTTACATTGATCGATCTTTTGCATGAAGAGTTCCTGTCGACGATTTGGTGGAACCTCATGGAACCCAGGAAGCTTTTCCAACTCGCGTTGAGGAGATATATCAAATCTGGAAGAATGTTGCCTCTTAGGAGTTCGGAGTCCTTCAGGGACATCTTTTGGGGTAGTTTGCAAGCCATGGAACATCAGCGACTTCTGCCCCGCCTTTGGGGGCGCAAGATCGTGAGGCATCGTTTCCGCAGATCCAGGTGGTGGAACGTGCTTCAAAGTTATTCATTAGCCCAATTCAAATATGCCATCCTCAACGAAGGAGAGGAGGGAATGCGATACTTACAGGTGCGCTAGGGCTAATAATTACGCTAGGAGGGAGTTGACCGTGTCGGTTTGGTGTGCCAGGCCCAGATGAATTGCCTGGACTGACATTCATCGTAGAATTGAACCGATCTGGAGCGGCTGTGTTGGGGTTAAGTGTAGAACCTGGTTGAGGTTGCGCAGCAGGTGCAGTTGAGCTTGCGGCGCCGCCGTCATTTGGCGGAAGCGGCTTATCTCGTGAATTGCTGAGCGTGGTAGTGGAGGAGGATGGTGTTGCAACGGGCGACTGCCCGGCGGCGTCCCGCGATGCGCTTGATGGGGATGAGGTTCCGTCCTTTGATTCCTTATTTTTGGATTTCGAAGATTTGCTTGGGTCCTTCGCACGCGAGAGCTGCTCATGCTGAAAGAGTAAGCATTTGGTCAAGGTGGGAAAGGGAAGAGGGGGTTCGCTTCGGCATAAAAACCACGCTAATGGATGAACCTACAACTCGCTGCCTGAAGCCTTTCATCTTGCTGAAGTCCAGCGTGCCTGTTCAATTCGTCTTGTCTGTGGGACAGTGCAACCTTCTTCCACCGAGGCCAGGCGATATTTTATAAAGACGGTCGAATCAAATCGTGGAAGGAGGGAGTATGGGGGTGACTTGGACAAATATCTTGGGCGCGTCTGTTTGGATGTGATTACACGATTCGCGCCGCAATGTACAGGAGGCTGGTGACTCGGTGGATGAGTGTCTGCTGGCGGGAATGTAAAAATGATGGAAAATGAAATGATTCCACGCAAAGAGTATGTTCCTCCGCAACTCGCAACCACGTTGTGTATCGTTTGTTCACGTCGCAGAGCTTGGGCCGCTCGAGATCACGCTGCTCGCAGGTTCTTGTTGTGAGACGGGTCTGGGGAGCAAGTTTGGTTGTGATTTAACGTCAACAGCGAAGTTTGATTGAATGGAAATGGAGATTGAGGCTGTTGATGCCGTAGTGGGGCTCCGCAATGAACTGCATGAGGGAAATCCCGTCAGCACCCTCTTCGCACAACTACATCTACCAACCCAGGTAGTAAACATACGACTTTTGGCCCAAGAGATAGCCCAGCAGTATCCAAGGTCTACCGGTCAACCGGGAAGCTTCTTCTCCCAATGGTGATGAATAAGGTACTGGCGGGCGGTGAATGAAGCTGCAATTATTCACTCGGCCATGCGAGGCGGAGGCGGCAGGCCAGAAAAGAAGTGTTGCAAGGGACAGGAGAAGAAGTGGAAGTTCGTTGGATCGGCGCACCGCGTTTCTTTCTCCGTGGGCGTTCACGACGGGATGGGGCGAGAGGGAATGGCAGCGGACTTGGATGAGGAGGTGCTGAGGTGCAATTCAATGGACGTCGTCAGGGTCGCAGCAAGCCAGCACCTAAGAGTAATTGCTCTAGCAGAGAGAGGGCTTGGCTTGGCCTTCGTCGGTTCCCCCACCGTGACCTGCCGCCTGCGCCTGCGCCTAAGGTTAATTTCCAGGCGCTACACCTCCTTTCGTTAGTTGGTCAGGTCATAAATTCCAAAAAATCCGACTTTCCGCGATTTTTCTGAAAATCGACCCCAATTTTCAGACTTACTACCACTTCAGGCCTATATAACTCTACGACCACACTAGTAAATAAGGATGCGAGGATAGATAAATGATCCTCGCATCTTATTTAATATTCCTCTTAAAAGAAATTTAATTTTGGGCTTAAAATGGTGAAGTCGAAAAAATCGAGTAGAGCGAGGCTTTCAAAAAAGTCGGATTTTTGGAATTTTTGACCCGACCAACTAACGAAAGGAGGTGTAACGGCTGATGCCTCAGTCTCTCAGTCTGCGTCTCCCACAGTATTCGGGAACCCAAGACAAGCCAAAGGTAAATGCAATGAAGTCAGAACATCGGATTTCCGCCCGTCAAAACATTCACCCAAAAAACCCATCCTCCCATCCTCCCATTTGTTTCATCAAAACTTTCTCAAACTCATCGCATTTTCTGTCATATTCTGCCACGCATCACCACGCATCATCCGTTTTCTCTACGCCGTTCTATAATTAAGTGACCATGGCGCCCAAACCCCTGGCGCCATCAAATGGCACTTTTCCCACGAGGCAGAGGACATCCCCAGCAATGCAATACCTCCCTCCTCCAAAGTACTATTTTCGCCCAGAGGCGCCCGCATTCAAGATCGCGAAACGAGAGCTCTACGCCGTCGAACATCCAATGATCATCCAGAACATCGACAATGGCATTCAGACTTTTGGAAGAAACAAACCGTTTCAGCGGGTAAGCTTCTTTTATGTTTCTACTGTACCCCTTGACGAACCGTCTCCTTGGGACAGAGCTCGCGTACATCAATCAACCCCTTGCATTTCAGACAAACCCACCTCCGTGACGAGTCTCGTGACTTATTTATGTGTTTGATTTACATGAGAGTTATTTGGTCTACTCACGGCTTGAGACTTTTGGGGGGTCTTCATAGCGCTTTTTTATTATTGCTACCAGTCAGCTAATGTGTAATAGATTGTTCAAGCGCGAGACTGGGAAGATTGTGTGCCCCTCTATCTTCGACCCGAGGACCCTATGTGCGCCCCAATTGTATCTCAGAATAATCAAACGACCAATGTACTTGTCAAAATCACCGTTCCAAAGAGGACAGGGAGGAAAAGAAAGCGAGGTTCGCAAGACCCATTTACCCATGGATCAGATGAAGCCGAAAATGGCTCGACAAATTTGTCTACCGATTCCAAAACTATTATGAAAACTATTAAAGACAATCCAACAAAATATACTGTGGAAGGGATAGGTCACATTCATCAGACACATAGATTCCGAGGTACGCAGCTTATTCTTCCGCTGTAATGTCAACATTAACCCTTTTCAGGTATGGCCGATTTCCACCACTCGACCAGCAACACAGAGTTCTTTCCGCATTTCGAGGAGACAGTCCTTCCTGGCGACGGTGAGTTCGAATTGTATTCCAGATGTCCTCTAGCTCACATGATTTAGTGGATAAAATTCGACAATTTCAGATGAACCCCGAACGAGGTTGGAAGGAGAACGACGAGTTCATGCCCCCTCCTATCATGTCAAATTATACCTTACCTTTTAATTGGGCCTGGCAACAGAGCCCCGCCATCATTGTAGAAAAAGATGAAGTCACCGGAGAAAGCGTACTGGTCAACAAAGCCATAGTTAAGGTCCCGGCGAGCGATCTTGTCTCCTTCGATGTGGAGAGCGTCCCAACTTCACCACCAGCCGACATTCCGGACAATTCACAATTACGAAAGATCATCGCTCTGTTGAATGGACAAATGGCAGAACGGCCTATTTGGACACGAAGAGCTTTGAGGAATAAAGCTTGGAAATCCCCTTACATACACTTGGTAGACCAAGCCATACGATGTGTTGGCTATCAATTTACGAAAGGCCCATGGCGCGATGCCGTGGTTAGATACGGCTATGATCCAAGAAAGGACCCAAAGGCCCGCATCTACCAAACGCTGTTTTTCCAGACTCTCAGAGAGGAAGGCAAGCCAAAGAGAGAGCGCTATGTTCCAGAGAGCGGACCAAGCAAAAAAGAACCGTCTAGTCACATATTTGATGGCACGTCGTTCACAATGGATGCCAAATCCTGGCAGCTTTGCGATATTACCGATCCGCTGCTTAGGTCGCTCATCAATAAGCCTGGATTCAGAGAAACCTGCCATCCAAACGAGGGCTACTACACGAATGGAAGATTGGCGAAAATTAAGGCCATAATGAGGACAAAGCTTGACGCCATACAAATAGGCTACGAGCTCAACGACGAGGACTTCGAAACCGCGCTCAGGATCCCAGATATTTGCCCAACAAAAGAAGGCAAACCGATCCACATACCACTCCCCAATATCGTTCCCACAGAGGAAGAGATGGCAGAGATGAGGAAGAAAGGTATCCCTGTCTACGAGTTCAGCGCTAAGGAAAAGAAGCGAAGTACTAGGATCCGCAAGCAGACCAGACGGGCCAAGAGACAGCACAGCAAGGCTGCCACAGACAAGCGGACAGAAAGATACCTAGAACGATTGAGCTCTGGTACATTGAGTGCCACACCCGACCCACGCGCCTCCATGGCTGTCAATGAGCTTCAGAATATGGGTGCCTTTAACCCTCCTCCAAGGGCAATGAGTACACCAGACCCAGATACGAACCAACCTCACCAGCCAATTCTTGGCCAATTCGATATTACCGAAAATGATACTGTCATGCGTTCTATAGAAGTTAACCATGATGATCAGGTCGAGGACGACGATGAGAGTGAAAGCGGTGACGAGGAAACGGACTTGGACGATGTCACTGGTAGATTTGCTGGGCGGCATAGGGATATTGATGAAGATGAAGATGAAGAGGAAGATGATGGAGAGGAGGAAGGAGAGGAGGAAGGAGAAGAGGAAGGAGAGGACGGTGAAAATGAAGACGAAGATGAGGATGACGAAATGGATGATGATGATGATGATGATGGGGATGATGAACCTACATTTCAGAGGGGAGTCTACCCAGTGGGACTTTCATCAAAATAAGTATTCAAAATGTACATCAAAATCGCCCGAACCTTTGAGGGTTATATGTATTCAAACAACTTGTTAGCATATTCTACAAAAGAAGAGCCCTATAAATTCCATGCTGACACGCTATTTCTCTCTTCTTTTTCACTTCTCCGAGACAGATAAATGAGATATCGGCCTCACTTCTTTACTTGGAATTGTCAATGCTACTAACAGTTATTGAGTTTTAGTATCACCAAACACCTCAAATACTTCCTCACATATTCATATCCTCTCCTACCACGAAATCAGATATATTCTTTTCTCTATCTTCAGCCCCCTCCCCCCTCCTCTCTTTTTCCTTCACACAAAGATATAAATGCAATGTGATCTCTATACATTAAGTAATTAGTTTCTATCACTGCGTCTCTCACTTTGATAATGAAGAAAAGGGGGGTGAGGTTGGGGAGGGGTGTGGGGGGTAGGTTGTGATTGTATTCTTTTGTTGTTGCTATAAGGGATGGGGATTAGGGATGAGAGATGAGAGATTTATTTCACTTCTCCTGGTAAAACAATTCGCTTGCTGACTGATGCTTGAATCCAATCTCCAAAGTTCCTCTTACAAGCCAAAAGCTATTATAACCCAAGTGTACAAATCTGTCAAGTGCTCAACTACAGTAGCACCTCTCAATTCCAATCCAATCCAATCCAATACGTCCACCCCCTCCAAACCTCCCCTATCCCAACTTCACTATCCAAAACTCACACCCCTCAAAAAATCTCCAACCCATTCCACCAGCCCTCAAAGTCTCTAAACTCATTCATCAACCCAGCGTATCCGACATATCCATCCGGTCTAACACACACAAACCCCGCCTCCTCAAACCCACATCGCCGATGCAACATGGCATCTTCATCAAACACAGCTTTGGCTCTCTCATCACCAGCGCCAGCAATATAGACAGTATTCAAGATCCGAAGGACCTGAACACCTGGGGTGTGAACAGCGAAAGACACAGCCAATTCATCGATGTTACGGTATGTTGCGATGGTGTTGGGATCCGAGACTGCAGATTTGATGCCGGAGAAGAAGAGGAGACTCCATCGTGCACCCCCAAGCATAGAAAGGATACTGACAGGATTACCATCCGAGATTCGGATTCTGGAGTCCGGGAATCGATCACCACTTCTCAAAGCGCCCTCCCAGCCCTTATTCCCAACCACGAGAGTGCTATCCGTGTTTCGATATTTGACACGAACGCCAGAGATGTAGCGAAAGCGTGCAGTGCGTCGTTGTTCGTTATTCATAACAAAGGGGGCGACGATGGGCACGATGAGGTTGCGGAGCCAGATTACCCACCATTTGGTCGAGGACATGAGTTGGAAGGCGGTGTCTGTGCCGTTGAGGAGGGCGGCGCCGATTTTGCGGCGTTCCGAGGTGTAGGAGTCGAGGAGTTTTTCATTTAAGTCGGAATCTGCATCGCCACGGCGGCGAAGAGTAGTAGCTAACTTCCATCCCAGGTTGATGGAGTCTGAAATGCCAGCATTCATACCCTGTCCCCCAACGGGACCGTGAACATGCGCGGCATCCCCAGCAAGAAAGAGTCGACCATCACGATAACTACTCGCGATTCTATGATGGAGTCTGAACCTCGTGATCCAGAGCGGCTCGTCAATGACTTTGATTTCACCCGGTGCGATTTGCTCTAGCATGTGCTCGAAATCCCGAACTGTCGGTTCGGCCTCGGAACCAGCTTCAGAGCGGCGGTTGGCGATGAGTCGGTAGACGCCGTTATCGGTCATGGGAACGATGGCGCCGAAGCCGGCGGCACTCATCATCAGGTGAAGGTTATTGGCTAGAGGGAGGGCGCTGGATTTGAGGTAGACGTCGGCGAGGATGAAGTCTTGGGGGTAGGTGCCGCCAGTGAATATGAGGTTTGAGGCTTTGCGGACTAAATGAAGATAGGATTTCAGAGTCAGTAAGGTGCTGATAGAAAGGTTTGAATACCTTCAAATGCACCATCCTGTATGAAGCCCTCGCATCTCGCGATCCGGTAGAAAATTAAAGGGGTAGAAGGTTTTGCCAAGATCAAGACTAACCTATGCTGCGTGCACCATCACAACCAATAACATACTTGCACCGGACCTTCTCCGTGACAGCTTCTGAATCTTCCTTTCCCTCCACGCTATTCTTCTTCAACCAGACAGTAACACCATCCTTGTCTTGCTCAATCTTGGTGGCAGCGATACCTCTTTCGACGTCCTGGCCATACAAACTCTTCAGGTGATCTTGCATCGTAGCTTCCGTGTCGCCCTGTCTAAGCCACAAAGGAGTCCCGAACTCCGTGTCTTCGCCTCCGATACCGTCAAGGTTTCTGTTGACGATTCGCTTTTTATGAACGTGGATGTTGAGGTTTATACCGCTCATGCCATGTTGGTGGAAATCTTCGGTGAGGGTGCCTTTGGAATCGTCCTTGGTGTCATGGCGAGCTAGTAATTCCACTAGATAATGAAGTGATTAGCGTCTTTTCAGTCTTTTCAACAAAGCTAAAAGAAAATAGTGTGGTGCTGTTATGCTCAGTCGACAGCGAGCAATAGTGTGAAGAAGCCGCCAGGACTGGATTAATAATAGTTCTAAAGAAAAACATCACTTACATGTGCGAGAATGAAGCACAAAAGCCCTGCTTTGGTTTGGAGGGCAAGTTGTAAAGGCGTTGTCGACAATGCGGAAATTGAAAGTGCCAGGATGGATCTGAAGTTGAAGACCAAGCTCAAGGGCAGCAGCAAGACCAGTAGGTCCTGCACCGATGATGAGAACATCCGTCTCCGATTCCTTTGAACTCATGGCTGTTGTTTCTTCCAAAAGAACAACTGAAACATAGGTATTTGTCAGAATGTAAGCAACGAAGTAGTTAAAGCCCAAAAGCTAAAGGAATTGTATTTGTGAAAGAGGATTTGTGAAGTATCTTGAACCGGAAACAGCCGGAGTTTAAATACCTCTGTTCGGTGCTTATTAGACAGAGCCGAGATACAGGAGAGCAGGGTGAATATTTTTGACCCGGGTATCGGAATCTCGCGAGATATAGCACAAGATACGGAGGGAGGTAGGAACCGAGATGTGACTGGCAGATAACGTCGCTCCCTATTTAGGCAAACTCCAACTTTGCCATTTCCTTGTTAAATCAGTTCATTCTACTAAAAAGGCGGTATCCGATATGCGGAAACACGCAAGTGAATAGCATAGTATCGAGTTTCCTGTACCTGTTCCACCATAGCTACAAGAATTGGTATTTTGGAAATAATGACGAGACTTACGTCGTAGTCTTGACCCGGAACGTAAAATTTAAGCTACTGCGTGGATGTGGCGTCGAAAAGCTAAGCCTGATAACATATCAGTATTTGAGGCTTGATCAAAAGGGGGGACTCGCTTCGTACACAACTACCCCATCACACGAAATCTTTCGATGAAAAAAGCTAACTGCATGTCAATGGAGAACTCGTCGACTGGTAGATTAATCTTGGATTTGAAAGGCCCTGAGAAATGCGATCATTATAATCTGTATCGATGTACATGAAACGGGATGCGAAAGCCAAAACTGTGGTGCTCGGAACTCATCGATCGCGGCCTCGCTAATTCGATTGCATCGAAAACAACCGCTGAGAATTTGGAGTGAGAAGGCACGTGAAAGAAAGATAAGTCTTTAGATGCTTCAAGACTATATATACTTCGCTTTGAACGATCGGACGGCGTCAGTTGGCCAGTCGGTTGTTGAGTAATACGGGGTTCGTTGAAGAATTCATAACGGCAACAAATCCGGTGATCGGGGTGATCTTGCAAACCATTCGAATAGAGCAATAGAATTGTCGAGTACTAGGTACGGTAACTGGAAGTACATAAGCAACAGAATCTTGATATTGGCCTACCTGCAACACTGCACACAACGACTGTCAATGTCAGCTAACTCGGTCGCCAAGTGAATTATGAAACACCTTTGTTATCCTACATCGATTCGTTCTTCGCTGGCTCTTGAGTATGGCGAGAGAAGGTAAGGTAATATCGCATGTATAAATTGAGAAAGTCGATGTGGTATTCGCGAGATATCAAAGGCAGGTAGGTATTTGTATTGCAATGATTCTGTGACTGCAAGTTCAAGGTCTTTTGAGGCAAAACGGCTCAAGTTGTAAAATTCAATGCCAGAACTGAGAATTATAAAGACGGCGTGGAATATCTCCATGATTGCCGAAAGTTCTGACCGCTGATCCTGTAGGTCTTATCAGGCAAGCTAGCAAGGGAAAATGTAAAGGCGGGAGCATCTTAAGTGGTTGAAGCATATTGGGTGCCAGTAAGGTGTAGTAACGACGTATGAGCTGAATATCTTCTGAATTGCCAAGTCACGATCTAGATGTAGAAGTCAGAACATGTTTACATAGAAGGAATCGTTTACCTACCCAGGGCTTGCGCGCACATACCAGCATTTCTGGCCACAATAGTCCAATGCGTCGAATTATTGGAAGAGAAACTTCGCATTGGCAGGTTCCCAAGAGCGAGGAACAGTAAATTAACAGGCAAGGGAGAGCGTGGGTGGGAAATCGGACGTAATAGGGTAAGAGAGTTGAGAGAAGCCCAGGCATTTTGATTACCGGTATATCAATTTGGATGCTGAGCCAGCCTCAGCCAAGCACTTCTTCCCCAATGCGCAAATATAGGCTCTCGTTGCAACGAAATAAAAAAGGGCGATACGATTTGTATTCGACATGGAAATTTGAACACGATCAATGCGAGGTTGCAAGTATCGTGATGTTTCTCAAGTAGGGCGACGCTAAGACAGCCTTTGACTGCTCTTCACCTTTGTAGCACCAGCAGAGCATCGCTCAATGCCCTGCTTAATGCCCGCCGTTCATGCGTCTTTCTCGTCGCGTTCGAATAGTGAAGATACTTTCAAGTGGTTGTAGTAACAAGTGAGGAACTAGAGCGCAGGGAAGACGGCCACTGGCCTCCGGAGGACCAGCAGAGCGTCACTTGATGCTCTTCACGCAGCCTCTGTCTGGGGGCAAGCCCATAAAGCTCTCGCGTCCGAAGGCTGTGAATACCTCGATATGTTGAGATGAACACGACGTACGGCAGAAAGTGAGAAAGTGTTGTGAGAGAAGGAAGATGCCCAGGTGAAGTTGTGTTGACAATCACGTGTCTGTACAGAACCTGGAAGACCCGACTGCAAGACCCCAACTAGTCCTAGATGCAGAAGCAGACGCAGGAGGTTTTCTTGGCGCCATATCTCCAACTCTCCACGATCATGTCTCCGCATCCCAAAGACGAACCGCATGAGAACGAGAATCATACTTTTCACAAGCACTATCTGCCCATTCTCCCGGCCATCGCACCGCCACAATTGAGCCCGAATGGAGTTGCCTCTCCCACCCCGTCCCCTTTGAGTGCTGGGACGGCGCAATCGCAAAGTCAACCGAACGCGAACACGACCGCGACCGCCACCAGCACCAGCACCACCACCGCGGCCACGACCCCTACATCCAAGTCAACAACTCCCAATCCAACTCCCAAATATGTGCATTCGATAGGCCGCGATTCCCCGCTCATTGAGCTCGAGGCTCTCCCCCAAGTGCGGCCCATTCCCTGGATTGCAGGCAAAGAGCTACCAGCGGAAAAATCCACCGAGAGTGTTCGTTCGCAGACAAGAGGCGCATTTCTTCTTTCGACGCGAGGCAAAGTCAATTCCCCGCCATGCACGCGCTGCTCTTCTGGCGCAGGGAGATTTGCGCTCTGTGTAAGCCTTGAGCCATGGTTCAATGGAGCCTGTTGCACCTGTCAGATGGCAACTAAGGGGCATCTATGTAGTCTTAGGGCTGACGTTGAAGAGACGGGTTGGTGTTGCATATTTACAGTATTACGAGAATGGCTTTGCTGACCCGATTATACGATGCAGGCAGTCCTTTTGGGCGAACACCAACACCAAATCAGTCCGGTTTTACCGCTGCAAAACCTCCTACAGATCTTCCTGGCGATGATGAGCCTCCTCGGAAAACGTTGAAGCGCAAGCTCGAAGATCTTCCAACTACATCACAAACCACACCAACAATAACGACAGCAACTCCGGTTGTAGCTCCTCCTCAAAATCCACCACAGCAGACTAGCGGCTTCACCCCCCTGAATGGACGCCCTCTTCAGCGGCTGCCATCATTTAATTATACAACTACGGACAACTATACCGAGCAGCCTAGCGATCCTGGCTACAATTTCCAGGGGAATGGGATAACAGGAAGACCAATAGCCCCATTTTCAACGTATAATCCTTCGTCGAACGGGAGCAATGGAGCTGAAAGTAATGGTATACATGGAGAACAGAGGAGAGAAATTCTTTCTCCAACACCAGAACGCCAACCGCACCCGTCTGCGCGATCTCCCAACGAGGAAGCAATGGGTGGAGTGTGCCCTATAGACGCACTTTCCAGGAAGAAGCAAAAGCAGATTTTTGCAATTATTGGTGGTCTTCAGAGTGGCATACAAAGTATCCGCCAGCAGGCTGACCAGTTGCAAAAGCAACTCGATATGTTGCAATCTACCTTGGGCATAGACGATAAAAACGACACTCCAAGTTGAATGCAGTGGATCTTGCTATTGATGTAAGAGAGCGAATCTCAGAAGTTTACGACGGGTTGATTACCCCTGTCAGGGATCTTAACCATGTATCTCTCATCCGCGTTGGGATGGGCCTGAAGGTTTTGATTGGCTGCCTAATATTCTTCTGATGGTGAAAGGCGTGATCCGTTCATCCGGTTATGTCGTTGTGTTGGGAAGTTTGGCAGGCAAGGGTCTGTGTGTATGCTTTCTCCGGAATGCTAGCAATTTCCTTGACAGTAATTTAGGCTGTTCGCCAACTCCCAGTCCAAAGCAAACAGAATCTTCAATAGGAGATAGATCTTTGCAAGCGCAGGATTCCTGTAATAGTAGTTCCTTGAGCGTACCTAGATAGCAACTTTTTGCCGAGGTAGCCACTGGTATAACTACTAAGTGGCTTTCCATGTAAGCCTGCAATTCCTCTGCTTGTAGAGCATTCGACATTTGCAGTCGAAAATCCAATCGAAAATCGGCCTAATGCGTAGATTCACTACTAGGCATTAATTAGATAATGTTCTTCCTTAGGCTTACCAGCCCTATCAAGGCTTTACCATCCTTGGCGTTGCAGTTTCGGAGCGTTATATTTTCAAAACTCATCTTGCCTCCGGCCTTTTATCGTCGTTTCAGCAAGTAGCTACCAGGGTGTGGCAGGATTTCATCTGCATTATGCTCTCAACACCAAATCAGATCATATTATGTGAACGTCATGACATATAACTATTCGTCGTTTTCTTCTCTCTCTCTTCAATTTAATCTCATCTCAAGTTTAACTCTCACTTTACATTTCCTTCACTAAGAACACAATGTCTACCACTCCCTCACACCCCCCTCGCTTCCACCTCTACACGCACCTACCCCTCGAACTCCGTCTCATAATCTTCGACCTCGCCCTCCCGCCACCCCAAATCGTCGAAATCCGCCGCTCCGAACCCCGTCGTCTGCGCCGCTCTCTTCGCCGTAACAGCGCCGACAAGGATTTCTTCGCCACTGACCCGCGTGCAAAACCCGCTGTTCTGGAGTTATGTGAGGAGCTTTTGGGCATGAGTGAACGTGATCCGTCGTTGGCTCATTTGAAGCCGCTTTTGAATTCGGCGTATTGTAATTTGAAGATTGATACTTTTTTTGTTCCGTGTGATTATTGGTTGTGTCATAGTTGGGATGGGGGGGAGGGGGTGGGGGTTTTGGGGATTTTGGGGAGGGCGAGGCATTTGGCTGTGGCCATGTATAGGAGTCGGGATTTGGTGGATGTGGATGTTAGTGAATTGTAAGTTTTCCAGAGTTGTTGAGGGTGGAAGTTCTGGGAAGGAAAGATGAGGAAGAAGAAGAAGGTCAGAGACTAACCTGATGGTAGATATACAATCACCTGTCGCCACACCGCCCTCGAATCCATCACCTTAATCAAAACACGCCTAGGCTCCAACAGGCTCGAACTTGAGGGACCTTGGGCTCTAGAGGAGTTACCAAAACCTATGCCCAAATCAGTTGATTCAGTTATGAGAGAAGTGGCTAGGGAAGATGCGGATGATGAGGGGGAGAGTGAGGTGGAGGAATATGAGAGTGATGATGAGCGAACGGAAGAGGAAATACTTTTTGAAATAGATGAGTGGTATAATAAGCAGCCGAAGGTGCTGGATCCCGTTAAGGCGAGTATTATTGTGGAGAGAAGGTTGGCGTGTTGGTTGGTTAGCGCGAATGGGGAGAGGACGAGGAATACGATTCCGAGGATTTTTTATGGGAGTGTGGTGAATAGGTGAGGGGTTGGTGATGAGTTGGGAGTTATGGTGTTTGTTGTAATTCAAAGGGGGTTTTGGGTTGGGTTTTTGTGGGGAGTTGGAGTTGGCAATGGTGTTTATGGATTGGCGAAGGCGTTGATGGGATAGAGGTTGATATTTTTGATGAGGTTTATAGATATATGCATACTTGAGGAGTTGTAGCTTGTAAGTTGTAAGCTACTAAGCGCAGGAACTAACATGATTTACTTACCCCGCTAACCGGGTTATAAGCCCACCCCTTCTCTCCCGTTTTCAACTTCATTGTGCCAGACTCATAAGAGAGAATAGAGATTGAATAGGAGAGAGTCTCCAGTTTTCTGTGCCTCTCTCATACTAACCTTCATATATTCTGATGCAATGAATCTTTAAATAAATATGAATGGGTTGGGATATAACGCAATTAAAAATGTACGGTTTTAAATAAGAATCATTTCAAAAGAATTTTGTACCAAGCTTTTCAATGGCAGAATCCTTATCCACAACCCCTTTCCCCAAAAAGGCAATATGAGAAAAGCAAGCTTTTATGAGGTCGTTTCATGGGCCGGTCCGGCCCACTTTGGGTCTAGCGTATCCTGCCAAGTTCCTACCCATTGTGCTTACGTAAGCTCAGCTTCCCCTCATCCTCATGAAAGTGTTATATTCATGCTTTCACATTCTCAATTGCAGTGAATCCTTCACATAACATTCAGAATTCCGGAGAAGAAGTTACTCTTAAAAGGTGCAACTATCCTTCCCTCCCCTCCACTCTCAAAAATACCAATTTTCAAACAACCACCATCCTGACCGCCATGGCTGAAATCGCCTCCCAGCTGGGCAAACTCAACCCTTTCCGCAGCAAAGAAGAAGGCGACGATAAAGGAGACGTAATCACCAACGATACTATTGCTGGAGGTGGTCATGCCAGTCGTAAAACGGATGTCACCGAGCATCAACTTCGCGTCAGCCATGCCTTGAAGTCATTCTTGGTGGACAGGAAAGTGCTGACGGCTGGAGAAGTTGGCCTGGATGATGATTCTGATGAGCAAACGGGAGCATTACGAGGATTTGTGAAGAGGCCACATGTGAAAGTTCCCGTGGAGCTTACGGATAGAAGTCATCCGTTGCCGGAATATTTCATCAGCTCGAGTCATAATACGTAAGTTTTGGTCTCATTTGGGAGTTTCGGGAATATCTGCATATTTACTACGATGTTGCGGAACTTGATTTATATGAGAGAAAATTTACTAATATGAGAAATTCGCATCTAGTTACTTGGTGGCTCAACAATTATTTGGTACTTCATCAGCAGACTCCTACACCAGAGCGCTTTCAGCCGGTTCCAGATGCGTGGAAATCGACGCCTGGGACAACGATGAAGACTGTGAGGAGCCAAAAATAACACATGGCTATACACTCGTCTCTCACATCAGTTTCCGTTCTGTGTGTGAGAAAATGAGAGACTACTACGACCTCGAAGCGACCCAAGCAACTTCAGAACAGGGCAATAGAGCAGCGCCTATTTTCTTATCTCTGGAAAACCACTGTGGCGCAAAGGGCCAGCTACGACTTGTTCACATCATGGAAGAAGTCTGGGGCGATCGAATGTTGAGCAAAGCAATCCGAGAAAAAGGACATCGAGAAGAAGGAGGAGAAGGAGACGACGGAACGGGAGAGCACGTCCGCCTCGAAGAACTCGGTTCGAAAATCTGCCTTATTGTTGAACATCATCTATCCGGCGCAAATGAGGAACCAGAACAAACAGATACTGAAGATGAAGAGGAAGACGAGGAGCAACGCGCCGCTGCAAAAGCGTACAAGGAGAAAAAGAAACATGCTCCTACAGATGGTATAATCCCGGAACTCGCAGCACTAGGAGTCTACGCGCAATCCGTAAAACCCGTCGACAACGGCTGGTATGAGACGCCTCCTCTCAAAAACGGCCCCCATCACCACCTCATCAACGTCTCGGAAAGCGGCCTAGGCTCTTGCATGCCCCTCGGAAACCAGAAAATCGGAGTCCACAATGCCCATCATCTCATGCGGGTTTTCCCCAAAGGAACACGCATCACATCCAAGAATTTGAACCCCGTTCCATTCTGGGGAATCGGTGCTCAGATTTGTGCTTTGAATTGGCAAACCTTTGGCGCGAGCATGCAGTTGAATGAGGCGTTGTTCAGTGGTACGGATGGCTATGTGCTCAAACCTGAGCCATTGCGTGCTGGCGGAAGTGGCAACATACGAACTTCCCGCATGAAAAAACTGCGCCTCCACGTCGCTGGCGCAACAGACATCCCTTCCAAGAACCCGGATGACATAAAACCATATCTCTCCTGCGTCCTCCTACACCCCACACCCACCGAAGACTCCCCGCCCAAACGCAAAACAGAACCATATCACCACCACACCCTCGGTTTCCTGCACAAAGGCGAGAATCCCCCTAACACCGACCCTATCTGGGACGAAGTCCTCGAATGGGAATACGAGGATAATGAGCTGGTGTTTTTGCGGATGTTGGTTAAGAGTGATGATCGGTTTGCTGAGAATCCCCTGCTGGCGGTTGCGGCGGTGAGGTTGTTGTATGTTATTCCTGAGTGGACTTTTATTCGGCTCTTGGATTTGAAGGGGGCCGAGACGAAGTGTAGTTTGTGTGTGAGGTTTGAGATTGTGGATTTGTAGGGAGGGTAAGGGAATGGGGAAACGATGTTTATATGGGAAGTTACTGCAGGCAGTATCTAGTAACTACTAAACCTCATTTTCACATTTACTACCAGGGATATACATAGGTAAGGACTTGAACTGGCTTCTTACAACTTAATCTTCGGTCTTTGCGCCCCCCCAAAAGACCGACAATTAGCCACACATGATTGACCTATTTGACAAGTTTCCCACACTTTGACCCGAGAACTTTTGAACCCCGCAATCTATGATCCACTCCCAGGCCTTTGAACTTACGAATCCACACCGTGGAGGAATGATGTCCCTCCGAGAAGAGGCAATGAAGCCTCTACAATGTAAGCGAGCCTTGAAGAGTCGAGGAACAAAAGCGACATCCTCAACAACCACCTATTTACTATACAGTGTGCTCTTTTATTCCAAATCGAACTCACACCAGAAATATATACACTTCCCCACAGCAGCCTCTTCTCCTTCGCTAGCGTCTATCTTCGCTGACCGCGGAATACCACCGAGACCTAGACATAAAACCTCCCCCACTCTAGAAGATTCCAACTCCACAACCAATCTTTCCCCGGACCCCAGGAAAGGACCTTGCATCATGAGGGGAACATGGGGAAATCAAACTTTAATTGGCGGCCGCCTTGGGCATCCGGGGATAACTTCGGATCGGAGAATTGATTGTTGGTTTTTTGTTGGATTCAGGCTATTGTACGAAGGCCTTTGTATAAAGAGAGGGACGTAGTATCGATGTTTGAGGGTGTGTGTACTGTACGTCAAAATGAGGGTTCAAGAAATTTGGTTTTTGGCTTCGTTGCTCTTTGGGAGTGTTACACTCGCAACTCAAACACCTCGAAGAGATGATTCACAATGCCTACCAAAAACCAACCGTATCTTCGTCCTGACCGATGTCGCCAATGAGCCCGATGACCAGATGTCTCTGGTGCGACTCCTGGTGCATGCCGATCTCTTCGATATTCAAGGCTTGGTCGCTATTACCTCTTTCTGGCTGCCCAATGCTACGTTTCCTGATATCATTCAGACACTGGTGGATGCCTATGGAGAAGTACGGGATAATCTGCAGACGCATAGTAATAATTCCTTTCCGACTGTTGAATACCTGTCGTCTAAAATTGCTACTGGACCGACGACGTATGGATCTGAGGCTTTGAAAGCGCTTGAGGCAGGGGGAGAACTCACGGAAGGCGCGAAACTGCTCGTCGATGCTGTCGATGCTAGTTCGGAGCCTTTGTACGTTCAGATTTGGGGAGGTTCCAATACTCTAGCGACGGCTCTCTGGTCTGTTCGAAATACCCGAAGCGCTGAAGAATTAAGCGATTTCGTGTCCAAGTTGCGGGCGTATTCAATTTCAGATCAAGATGATACGGGGGAATGGATTCGTTGGAATTTTCCCGACTTGCAATACGTCGCTTCTCGCCAGGGTTTCAACATGTACCAACTCGCAACCTGGGCAGGTATCTCCTCGAAAGTCCTGGATATCGGTGGCCCAAATAACGAGATTGTATCGCAAGCCTGGCTCGCTGCCAATATCCAGAGTGTTGGTCCTCTAGGGGCCTTGTACCCCGATATCGCCTACATAATGGAAGGCGATACACCTAGTATGCTTTTCAACATGCCCAATGGACTTGGCGATGCAGAACATCCGGATTGGGGAAGTTGGGGTGGGAGATATACGAGTAATCCAAGAGGGGGTGTGCAGTATGGAGATAGCTTTGATACTGTTCTGGGCTTGGATGGGACGAATTTTTTGTCTAATGCGGCGACTATTTGGCGATGGCGGGAGGAGTTCCAGGATGAGTTTGCGGCGAGGATGCAATGGACTGTAGCACCGTATGGAACCAACAGCACCGCTTCTCATCCCCCGGTTGTATCTGTCAACGGCTCGTGTGATGCCTCAGCCATCTCCCTCGATGTCAACGTCGGCGATGAAATCACCCTCGATGCCAGCAGCACATTCTCTCCCGACCAAAGCGCCAGCCTAGTTTTCACATGGTGGCAATACATCGAGCCAAGTTCCTACCAGTCTGATAACTCCTGGGTCCCTCTCCTGGATCTCACTAACTCCGATTCACAAATCGTGAAGTTTTATGTCCCGGAGCCGACGACGGGGTTCTGTTTGGCTGTGGAAGACCTGGCTGGCGAATTTGGCTTTCGAACGGTGACGTTGAGATGTCCCGTGCTGCATCTGGTGCTTACGGTTAAGGATACGGCTGCTACGCATCCGATGACTCGGTATAAGAGGGTTGTATTGAATTTGCAGCCGTTTAATACTGAGGCTTATGGTGGGGTTGGATCGTGAATCTTGCTGATAAGTGATTGGATTTGTGGAAGTGTAAAGGTCGATTTTACGCTGAAAAGTCTAATGTAGTTAGCTAAGGGTCCTGAATAATGTAATGATTGACGCGGCTATTAATAAAGGCTTCGGGTTGAGACTTATTATTCCGCAGAGCAATAAGTTCAAATCCGAAGCATCCAGAGAAATCTCGCAGTTCGCGGACCTCTGAATTATCCAGACCCCGAGAAAGAGAGTTTTCAATGTGTCTGAATTTTGCATAAAAGGAAAGAAGAACATATTCAAGATACCGCAGCCATCTTTATATCTGATTTCTAGTGCAATAAAAAAGCCTAAGAGAAGAAATTTATTACCGGTGTATCCAGTGTTTTCATCCGCCCCTCCTCGCCTGAAATGCTAAGAGGCTGAGGCGGGATTATAACATTTCCCAGGCGGGGAGAGGTTAGGAGGATTCAAAACCTTGGCAGGCAGGTTAGGAGAGGAGGAATAGAAATGAGAGGCTGGCTAAGGCAGGAGGAATAGAACTCTCAGGCAGGTTAGGCGAGGAGGAATCCACTTCTAAGGCGGGCTAAGGCGGAAGTGCCGGCCCCCTCTTTTAGCCGGAAATTAATTAGAGGCTAGGCGAGGATTGGCGAGAATAGGCGAGGAGGAATGGAATTCCCAGGCGGGGAGAGGCAGGAGGAATAGAAATGAGAGGCGGGGAGAGGTAGGAGGAATAGAATTTGCAGGCAGGTTAGGAGAGGAGGAATGGAATTCGTAGATAGGCTGGTTAGGAGAGGAGGAATAGAAATCAGAGGCTGGTTGAGGCAGGAGGAAGAGAATTCCCAGGCTGGCTGGGAGGAATAGATTCCTCCCGACCTAGCCTGGAGGCTAGGAGGGGTCTTTGAAAACACTGGGTGTATCAGTTCATAAAAACAGCACGGCTCTTTATGGGCAAGGAAATGGAACAGAAACAATACACGAATAAAAAGAGTTGAATCAGATTAACAGCAAAAAAGAATAGCTGCTAAGTCATATCGAAAAAAGGGTATAAATAGCCATACCCTTCATTGTATGAGCGGCCCCATTCCCGGGAATGGCCGTACCCGGGTAACCTAGATGTGGGAAGGAAAAAAGAGAACTTTGAAAGAATAGGACATACTATAGTATCGTGTTAACTGGAATAAAAGACCCTTTCTCTCTCCCGTTTTAATCTCTATTCTCTGTGATGTGATTGCCAGACACAATAGAGGTGGGAATGAACGGGATCTTGAAAACGGGAGATCCTCGTTCATTCTAACCCCAGTTCTCACTTAACAGCCTAACACAATTGACCTTAAAACGGGCGAGAAGGGGCGTTCTTGTATTCCGATTGATGCGGTGTATTATTTCAATGAAATGCGAGGAATTCCACGTAAGTTTTTGCGCGTTGGTAATTTGAAATAAGGCATATTGCCGACGCGACGACGCGAAATGTTCCGTGGCAAGCTGTGAAGGTATATGCGTCTGACGTTCTCGAGATACAATTCGAAGTTGGTCTGTTGAGATGATTCAGAATTGATGAAAGACCGAAAGCCTTCCCAAGAAATGTTGTACTCGAATACGGAGTACGGGTACTTGCTTTTGGGAGGTACTTCCGGTAAAAGAAGACGCGCCGCAAAAGAATCCCCGGGTGCATTGCCTTGACCGGGCGATGCATCTGCTTGGCGTGCAGCTGCTCAAAGTCAGAAAATTATATCTGCATATTGTTGGGATGCTTTCTCGACGAAGGAAGATGAAGAAGACATGCACTCCTGAACAGAAAAGGTCGCCTGCATCGCGAGGTCATCGATCAGACCAGTCACGTGTTAGCGATGTGTCTCACACTCCGGCCCCTCTGCTCAAGCCACAACACGGCTGGCGGGAAGGAGCCGATGAGAGAGCAAAGCAAAAGCAAGCATTCACCGAGCATTCACCACGACCTTGTGAACCCCTCGATTGTGACATCTCATTTTGACGGACGTCGAGTTGAAGATTTTCATCTCCACGCCAGCATAACATGATGACATTCCTTCACCCTGCTCCCCAAAGATCATCATCGTTCCTCGAGCAGCCCATGGGCTAGATTTGTCCAGATATCGGGGAATTACGAGATTCGGATTTGACCTTCGCCTAGCTGGACATTGCCATTTGCTTTAGTGGCCGCCTCCTCGGTTTCCGTAACATCTCCCTCGGTGGAACGACGCAATAGTGTAACGAGTTGAGTATGACCAAAGAGAAACATGCCTCTCACCCACCGGAGAAGAAAGCAAAGGGGCCCAGAGGAGAGGCTATAAGGCCTACCGTTAGTAGCTACAGCTTGGAAGGTGACGCAAACGTTACAAATATGAAAAGCATTCGAATCCCTGACCTTGGTTTAGATAACGAGAGCTCGTGCCGACACTATTCTTCCCAGCCGTTTCAAGAGATAGGAATCACAGAACTACTTGAGGAAGATAGTCGGCCAACCTTCATCCTCGACCTGCAGCCACGAGACAGCCAGAACAATAGCTGTATGAATGTTGTGTTTTGCAACAAGGCGTTACGTTTCTTCGACGAACTACGGAATGTGGTCGTTGCGGAAACCTTCTACCCGCATGGAGAAGCATCGATATTCCCGGAATCATCCTCTAGTGCAGATGCCGAGTTTCGTGGATGGGCAACGAGTCCGTCTGTATGTGATGGATATCGTCCTCGCCACGCCTTTCGTGGTGAGTTTTCCCACCTTCGCTTCTTCTGGTGCAAGTTGCCAATGCCTTGTGTGTTTCTTTTTTCCTTCGTTTATCGCTATGCTTGTCTTTACGAACAGAATATTCTCATTCAAGAAAGGTTCGTATTCTGATACTACAATGCGTTCATAGGAATGTACTGGACGTCCGCAACACTGAAAAATCGGTGGAGAGTTATAAGTGCTTCACAGGTGCCAAACCAAAGCCAACAAAGTCATGGCACCCCAAAAGTCCCCCGTTGTGCAACAAAGCCTACATCGTCGAAAGGAGATTTAGATCCCGGGGGTGTGTTAGAAATATCTGATCTGTCAAGGCGACTTGCAGACAGCGAGTCAAAATTTCGAGTGCTAACAGAGCTCAATCCTGTGGGGATGTACTACCTGAACCCGGAGGGCAATGTTCTCTATGCTAATGATATGTGTAAGTCTTAATTTCTCTAATAACAGCCAAGTGTCAAGGCGAGACGTACGCTAAAACAGGGGTAGGGTACGAAATCACTGGACATCCTCGCGGACTCGAGGGCGAAATGAGTTTCATGAATGTGATATCTGAATCGCATCACCCACTTATTACGAAAGAGTGGGAGATTTTAACAACCCAACGTGGAAAACGTGCCTTTGAACTCAAACTTCGAAACCCTTGCTATGATGAGTCTAGTGGAGAACCTCTTCAGAAGTGGATTCTGGCCTCTTGTGATCAATAATTTGACAAGGACGGAAATCTTCTCAGTATAATGGGATGCATGTGAGTAGAATGATAGCATGATGACATGAGCTGAATAATTTAGCACTGATATTTCTCTTCTCAAGCATGCCGAAGAGGATGCAATTGAGAGGGCAAATCTGACCGAAAAACTTGCTCTTCGTACGCAAGAAGCGAATCAACATGCGAAGAACTTCCAACAAATGGCGGAACTTGCACCTTGTGGTATGCCATGTCAAGTGTTCAGTGTTTCTGAAATTTGCTGACCCATCAGGAATGTTTACCTTTGATCCTAAAGGGACTATTACGTGGGCAAACTCCCAATGTAAGTATTCCACGGGCTATGAATTTTTGCGGACTCGCTCCTTGTGATTTCATTCGGCCCATCTTGCATTTGACAGACCCCCAAAGGCCCCCATTCATCACCAGACCGCAGTCTTACACTAGCAGCAAGACAATGCTCTACTATTTTCCTCAAACCTATGTCCGTCAAAAGAGACGATAATGTCTCCCGACCTCTCGAAGTCGAAGGGCTTTATTGAATATCTATCAAGCTTGGCTGCTAGAACTGCCATTGGAAATATTGCGAAAGTACAGGTGCTGCAAATTCCTTGCATGTTGTAACGCCGATCTTGGTGAAACTTTATTCGTTTTCCATTTTAAATATAGTTTATGCTGACCTAGTCAAGGGTATGAAATGACTGGCCACCCAAGAAACCAGGAAGGGCATTATCCCATGTCATTTTTGAATTCCGTTGAGCAACAGGACCACAAAACCTTTCACCAAGATTGGATCAAGTTGACCGAAACAAGGGAAGAAATTACTTCCGAGCTGAGACTCAAAAAGCCCTGGATCCGACAAGAGAGCAATGGCGCTGTCCGGGATAGCACGTGGATCTTGTTTCTGGCAGTGCCTCAGCTTGATAATGATGGAGATCTTGCTACAGTTTTCGGGTGCACTACCGACATTAGCCACTTCAAATGGGCTGAATCGGTGCAATTGGATAGCAGAATTAAAGCAGAAGAAGCTAAAAGACAACAAGAAACATTCATTGACATGACTTCGTGGGTTTCTCAATCGATACTGGGGGGAAAACACTCAACTAACTTGAAAATATAGCCACGAAATGCGCAACCCGCTCAGCGCCATCATGCTTTGTGCCGATGGAATAGCTAATTCTTTAGTTGAATCGAAGTCGTCGAGCGAAAGACCAATCGTCGTATCCGAAGATTGGATTGACGGCAATTTTGAAGCTGCTCAAACGATCACCCTTTGCGCTCAACACCAGACACGGATTATAGACGACATCCTCACTATGTCCAAACTCAATTCGGCTATGTTGCATGTATCACCAATCGAGGTTCAAGTTGAATCCACTGTTCGGAGGACGTTAAAAATGTTTGATAGCGAGTTCCAAATCAATAAAATAGGGACTACGTTTGTTGTCGATCCAACGTTTGAAGAGGCTCACTTGAATTTCGTATTTTGCGATCCAGTCCGATTGTCGCAAGTTTTCATTAATGTGTTGACTAACGTGAGTATTCTCACGTTTATTGTGAAATTAGGAACTAAGCAAGGACAGGCTATTAAGTTTACTCGCTCGGAGGAGAAACGCCACATCACAACTCGTCTTTCCGCAACCACATTTAGACCACCAAAACACCTCGCTCCGGATATACAGTGGTTTCCATCTAGAGAACTTCCTTCCATACAAGATTTGACCCTTAAGCCAGGTATGTGGCATTCTGGCATTCTTTCGAACCGTTATTATGCAAATTGCCATGAACTTTTGACAGCATTTATCCATGTCAAACTTCTCGCGTAAACTGATACTGATCGTGTTGTTGAAACTTAGAATGGGGTACTGGGCAACAGATATATCTGTGCTTTACAGTCAAGGATACCGGCCGCGGTCTTTCGGACGAAGAAAAGACTAGACTTTTTCATAGATTCAGTCAAGCAAGTCCACGTACACATGTGCAATATGGTGGATCTGGTCTCGGGTTATTCATCTCACGAGAGCTCACTGAGCTGCAAGGAGGAGAAATCGGCGTTGCTTCGGCGGCTGGGGAAGGCAGTAAGTTATCCATCCTAGTCCAAACACTTCTCGGTTGACATAGATAGGCACGTTTGCATTCTACATCAAGGCAAGAATGTCAGCAGGTCCCCGAACAGAAACGAACAACAATTTGAACCTCAATTCCGGTTCTATTCTCAAAACCTCGCTTTCAGAAACCTTGTTATCATCACCAGCCATATCGGCACTCCTAGACAATCCATCAGCACCCACAAGGCCGCGTCGCGATTATCACATACTTCTAGTAGAAGACAATCTGATCAACCAAAAAGTTCTCAGCAAACAGCTTCGAAACGCTGGCTGTACTGTCCACGTTGCCAACCACGGCGGGGAGGCCCTTGATTTCCTCTCCAAGACAACGCTGTGGAAAGATGATGCTGATAAGAGTGGGAAGGAGGGTAACAGGATGACATTATCGATCATACTCATGGATCTTGAAATGCCGGTAAGTTATTAATTTTCCACACTTGCCAGTTATGTACCTCATAACCACGGGCTGGATTTATACTTTTTTCGTCACTTTCAAGTTATGCTTTGACGGAATCGCTAACGCTTCAATCTCAAAACAGATCATGGATGGTTTAGCCGCCACGCGCGCAATCCGCAATCTAGAACGCGAAGCAAAGGTTGACCATGTTCCGATCATCGCTGTAACAGCGAATGCTAGAATCGAACAGAAGAGTGATGCTATGGAGGCTGGAATGGTACGTATAGCTCTCTAGCCACTGAGTTCCTCGGATGTCAACAAATTAATTTGCTAACTCTCCACAGGATAGCATCGTCTCGAAACCCTTTCAGATCCCAGAGTTGATGCAAACGATTGATCGGCTCTTGCTCCCCTCGATTTCGATTTGACAATTTGCTCTTTTACACTCCAAGGATGACCAAGATGTTGGCACGGTTTTCAGTACGGCCGTCATCTGATGCCTTTTCTTTCGGCTTCCAGATCGCAGACTTTGCTTGTTTGAAATCACATAATATAATCCCCTCTTTGTCTGCCTGGTGTTTTGGGTTGGTCTTTTGTTACGGCAGGTTCAAGTTTTGCTATGGGTTTGAGTGCGTTATGGAGTTTCATATACTACGGGAAAACTTGGGGTGAGAGCAGGCGTGGCTTATTATACGATTGTGCGGAAATACCACTAGCAAGGCGTCCAGTCACAGGTGAAAAGGGGTGTTTTGGGGGAGGTTCTCTGGATGCGTGGGCTAGGGTTATTATCCATTTTTACGTGAGTTGGGCTATCTTTGAGTCAAAAATCGTATCAAAATTGCCAGTTGATCTCTCATACTGACTTTCTTTCAACTTTCCAGTTCTCGGCGACTCATTCCATCAACAAGGAGCATTTAAAGTGTATAGCAAGCACCTGAATATTTCAATATGCGGCTTTGCACAATTTTAATCAGAAAAGCATGCGATCTGCAATCAATTTCGGTTTCCGTGGACGAAAGTTGGAAGAGAGCAACCACGCCCTTTTGAAGGACATCGCAACCTTAACTTACGCAACCTCAGCATGTGACTCATCTGCCCCCACCTTCCTTATATATTACTCACTCACTCACTCACCAACACCCTGGACCACAAGCATACTCTACCTCAACTCCAACATCAAAATCCATCCTCATCAAATCACAGCCCCAACAATCAAAATCCGCCATCACTTCCTCCTACGAAAGAAAGATTAAGATGTCAGGCCCACAAGCACGCTCCTGGAAACACGGCAACATCATCGTTTCCACGGACCAGGAATTAATCCAACCCGAAGCTGTGAATGCGGCGTTTGATAGCGAATTCTTGTACTGGGCGAAGCCGATGGGGGAGGAGAGTTTGAGGGGGATGTTGAGGGGGAGTTATTGTTTTGGGGTTTATGATGGGGAGGCTGGGGGTGGTTGGTTGACTGAGAGTAAGATTACACCTCTCCCCTCTCTTCCTCTCCCATTTTCATATTAAACTAGCCGCAGCAGCACCCCCCCAAATCGGCTTCGCGCGCCTAATAACCGACCGCATAACCTTCGCCTACCTCACCGACGTCTACATCCTTCCCTCTTACCAAAAGCGCGGTCTAGGGAAGTTTCTGATTGCTTGTGTTAATGAGGAGTTGGAGGGTTGGCCGGAGATTAGGGGGGTTATGTTGTATGCTGCTGGTGAGAGGGTGGAGGGCGGGAAGGAGGGGGGAAAGGAAGGGGAAGTTAAGGGGGGAGAGGGGGTGGTGGGAGGGAAAGATGGGGATGGGGGGTTGAGGATGGAGAAGAATTTGTATGGGGAGGGAGGGTTGGGGATGAGGCCTTTTGTGCAGGGGACGCATGGATTGGTGGTTATGGCGAGGTGGATGAGGGGGAGTCCGTTGTTTGAGGGGTAGGGGAGGGGAGTGGGGAGAATTTGGAAGAGGTTGAGGGTTTGGGGAGGGTTTTGGGAAGGGGAAGGATGGAAGGATGGAAGGATGGAAGGGTGAGTGTATGGATTTGTTTTTGTAGAGCTTGTTTGCAGCGTGATGCTGTAATTCCAAAAGTTTTCCCTTTTTAATATCAAAAACGGACCTACAGTATATGCAGTTATTTGTAGCCAAAATCATACTGGACTTTCAGGCAGCATCTCCTCATCCCAACTTGCTATGATTACACCGGCAATCTACATTTACACTTACTCTGAAAGGACCTTTGATCTCTAGGAAGCGACTCTTTCGATGACTCATTAAGAGCATTATCTAGGAAGTTTGAGATTTTGTATTTCGTGGGAGATTGGGTAGTTTTGAGCTTTGGAAATTGCAATTGAGTATCTAATATTTAGGTTACGATATGAAATTCCACTCGGACGAAGTTTAGGCTTTAATAGCTACTACATGTTGCTACAGTAGTCCAATATATATCACGTGATATCAAAATCTTGATTTATGGAAAGGATGACTTTGAATGACGAAAATTTCTTCAGCAAGAAGAAAAGAAGTGAAAGGGGATCAAAATAATTCTCACAGAATTTGATTTTTGAGCCCGAGGTAGTAGAAAGGGGCGAGGTTGAGCGGGATGTAGTTTGAATACAGTATCTCGCTAAAATCGCCCAACGCCAAAAATTTCTCACGACGCGCCAACGGCCACCAACGAAAAAACGATGATATGAACGCTCTCCGCCGCGCATCGCGACTCCACCAATTTTCCTTTACCGTTTCCAGAAAACGCAGCACCATGGCACCCACAAAACCCATCCCCTTCCCAGATGATTTCGCGACCGCGGACGAGTACGTCGACTCGCTGCTCCAATTTTCGGCGTGCTCCACAATATTCCAGACGCTGTGCGGCGGCGTACACATCCTGGATTTCTTCACGAGGACACCAAGTCTGTATCACAAAGTTATCCCATCGGAATGGCGGGCCTGGCTTATGAAGAAGGAGAGTATGGCGTTGTTGGATTTTTTCATGCGGGATGATTTAGAGGTTGAGAGAGAGGATGAGCCGCCGGAGAGTTTGGTGAAGTATGTCAAGGATATTAGGAGACATTCGCTTCTGAGGAATTTGGGGGAGGGGAGTGAGAAGGATAGGAAATTACCGAGGACTGTTAGTGTTGGGATGATTCCCAAGAAGATTCACGAGGTGAGTCGGTTTGCAGACTATGTGGTGAGGGTCGCGGATGAAGCCGCGGCTACTGGAAAAGAAATCACGCATTTTGTTGATTTTGGAAGCGGTCAAAATTACCTGGGTCGTACGTTGGCGTGTTCACCGTATGACAAGCATATCGTTGCTGTGGAAAGTAAAGAGTTGAATATCAATGGTGCGAAAAGAATGGATGTCAAAGCGGGGGTTGGGACGAGGGAGAAGGTGATGCGGAATAAGAAGATTTATCGACAGATTTTGGATGGGAATACGCCGGTTGAGAAGCTGAAGGATAAGGCGAGGAAGAGGGTTGCGGCGGCGAAGCCGCTGCCTGAGTTGGATGATGTGGATTTGAGGCCGATTAGAGATCTTGCGACCATTTATACACCTGAGGAAGGGAAAGGGTATATGCAATACGTCGAACATCGAGTTGAAGATGGAGATCTCTCCAATGTGGTAACCCAAATCGAGAAACTCAAGCTCTCAGCCCCCTCCGGGAATCTCCAACTCACAAACGCAAAAACCGAAAACCCAGAGTTACCTACTGTCCTAGATGAGATTGCAAAAGCCGAAGATGTCCGTCTCATGGCCGTCTCAATCCACTCCTGCGGAAACCTCTCACACCATGGAATCCGCTCACTAATCCTCAATCCCTCCGTCTCAGCCATCGCCATCGTAGGTTGCTGCTACAACCTCCTAACATCCTGCCTCGGACCCCCAACCCTCAAACACCCCCACATCCGCGCAAACCTCAAGCCCATAAACGCCCCGGACGGGCACCTCAAAGACCTCTCGGAAAACGATCCCCACGGCTTCCCCATGAGCAAGCGCGTCTCGACATACGGCGAAGAAGGCATCCGACTCAACATCACAGCCCGAATGATGGGTGTCCAAGCCCCCATGAACTGGACGGCCAAAGAAAGCGACTCTTTCTTCACACGACATTTCTACCGCGCCCTCCTCCAAAAAGTATTCCTCGACTACGGCGTCGTATCCAAAATCTTCAACCCCTCCAACGACACCGAAAGCACGGAACCGGTGATAATCGGCTCCCTCCGGAAATCTTGCTACGGCTCCTTCACAACCTACGTCCGTGGCGCCCTTGAAAAACTCAAAGCCGATCCAGAACGAAGTCTCAATCTAGAAGCAACGAGGATGGGCAGGATCACAGATGCGGAACTCGATGCTTATGGCAGAGACTACGAAGAGTTGAAGAGAGAACTCAGTGTAACGTGGTCTCTGATGGCGTTTAGTGCTGGGGTTGTGGAGAGTTTGATTGTGGTTGATCGGTGGCTGTTTCTGAGGGAACATGGGGATGTGGTGAGGGATTGTTGGGTTGAGCCGGTTTTTGAGTATACGCGGAGTCCGAGGAATCTGGTGGTGGTGGGGATTAAGCGGTGATTTTTGGTAGGGCAAGAGGATGTCGAAAGGCGCCTCTAGACGGATATTACATAGATAAATAGATACATGCAAATGCTAGATTTCTCAGCGATCTTCTTACGCCGTAAACGGACTGCCTAAATTGATTCAAGTCTCAAAAAATTCATAGAATGGATTTGAAGGATCGAGAAAATCATCTGTTATCGAATCAAAATGAAAAAGGTATTTACTCCTTTACTTAGTAATAACTCCCCACCTCCCCACTCTCCCCCTTCTCCCCCTCACATCACCTCCCAACCCTTACCCAAAAAACCCCAAAAAAAACATCCAAGCGACCACGCGAAGAGTCGAACTCCGAATCTTTGCAGATTTCCAAACCGAAATGCAACGCCTTAACCATTAGGCCACGCGGCCTAACCAAGTAGTGCCAGGAAAGCGCCATCTGTAATTTAAGTAGGATGTAAGTAAGATTGGGGTGTTTGATTGGTGCGGGGAGTTATCGGGAGGGTCGGGAATGCGGGGTTGTAAGGTGGGGAAGGAGGGAAGGTAAGCCGGGGAAAGGAGGAAGGAGAAAGGTCGCTTAAAAGTCGAGGTGGCTTGAACTTCATTAATTTCTGATTAAGCCAAAGGGGGATTATTTGTTTTCTCATTTTTATCTTAAAGTAAGGTCTACTATTCCGAAATGTAATAAGGTTATTTAATAGATAAGAATTATTTATTTTTTATATTATATTTAAAATATTCGTTAACTTTTTAAAGAATTAATTTAATTTTAATTAAGAATAATAATAATAATTATAATAATAGATTAAAGTAGGATAATTTATTTAATAATAGTTTTCAGAAATATTTAGTTTTAATTTATTTAATCGATCTTATAAGAAAGTCGATATTAATAAAATTGATTAATAAATAACTCCGATTAAATTAATTAATAAAATAATTATTTAATAATTATTTAATACTTTAATAAAAGGATAATTGATTTTTATAATCTTAATATAAATATAACTTTTATTCGAAATAATAAATTATAAGATTTATAATTAATTATATACGATTTAATTTATCGATAATAAATAAATATCGAATCGATTAAAATTATATAATTATTTTTTATTTTTATATAAAAAATAAATTTATTTCAAATTTATTAATTAATTTAATTTAGTTTAAATATTATTCTATTATTTAAAAGTTCTTCTTTAAAAGTTCTAAATTTATAATAATATTATTTTAACTTTTTTTTTTCTTTTCTTTAATAATTATTATTATTATTTTAAGAAGCTCTTTAAAATAATATTTTCGAAGCTTTTATCTAATAATAACGAGAATATTAAAAGCTTTAATTTTCTTTTATTATTCCTTTTTCTTTTATTATAATTTCTTTTTTTTTAATCTCTTTTATTCTTCTTTTTTTATTTTCTTTTTAACCTTTTTTTATATTAAATTAACCTTTTTTTTTTAATAATTATAATTATTTTATTATTAATAATTTAAATTATTTTTCGAGTTTTCTTAATCTTTTTAACCTTTAATTATTTTTTAATAAATTTCTTTTAATTTTAATAGTATTTAATTTTATATAATCTTTCGGAAATATATATAATATATTCTTTATTAATTATTTTAATATATTTATTATAATCTTCCTTATTAATAAATAAAGATTTCAACCTTTATATATTATTAAATTTAAAAGTAATTAATTACTTTTAAATTATATTTTTAATAATTATAATTATAATAATTCTTTTATAAAATTTCTTATTTAAAAAGTAATAAAAAGATAATAATATCTCTTTTTTATATTTATTAAAGAATATAATATATATATAAACCCTTTTTAAATTATATAAAATCTATATAAAAGGTATATTATAATATTAATAATTATTTATATTATAAATATTAAAGTGATTTTTATTATAATTTATAAGAATATCCGAAAAAGGGGAGTTAATATCTCTATTAATATATATTTCTAATATAAGATTAATTAATAAAATAATATTATCTGTTAGAATTCAGTGTATATTAGATCATGTGATGTGCGGTGCCCGATTAGGCTAGCTTCGTCAGTAGCTTAAGCGAGAATCTTCAAGCTTAAGATCTCGCGAGAGCCGCACCTCTTCAACAGTCCAACACGAATGAATGGAGACTCCCCACACCTCATCAGTGTGGAGCGCTCAACAACTCTGCGTCCATTTCAATATTATCTTCTTTATTAAGATTAAAAAGAATTAATAAAAGAATTTTATTTTCGTTATTATTATTTTAAATAATATTATCCGATTTATAATTGATTTTTTTTCTAAAGGATTATAATTTTCTTTAAAAAGGCTTTTAATAAGAACGATTATATAAAAGGTTTTAATATTTAATATAAGAATATAAATAATTTATATAAAAATAGGATTTCTTTTAAACGTATATTCTCTTTTATTTATAAGCTTTTCTTTAATTTTATAATTAGATATTAATTTTATAATTTATAAAACTAATATTATAATTAAAAGTATAATATTATTTTTATAAAAGATTTTATAAATATTATTTTTTATAAAAATTAAAGCTTAAATCCTTTTTAATAATTATAAGAATATATATTTCATATAATTATTATATTCTTTATTTTATATTCGAATTATATTTTTAATAGAATAATAATATTAATATTTTTCGATATTAAATAAGAATATATTATAAGGTTATATTTATTAAATAAAATATAAAAGTAAATAAAAAGAAATCATAAAATTAGTTTTATAAGTAATTATAAAATTATAGATTATATATAATCTATAATTATTAAAGATAAATAATTTCTATTACTCTTTCTAATTTTGTTTTATATACTTTTTAAAATAATAGAATTAATTATATATTAATTTATTATTCGAATATTTAATTTTACTTTTTATATATAAATATTTTTTCTTATTTTTTCTTAAATTATTATTAAAATACTTTTATTTATATATTTTAAAAGATAAAATAATTATTAAAGGAATTAATCTATTATTAATATTATAATATTTTATATATAACGTGGTTTATCACCGAGCGGCGCATATCACCGAGCGGCGCACTTCCCCACCACCCACCACTTTGGAACACAATTAAACAACCACAACACATTATATTAATTTAAACTACTCAGAATCTGATGAACTAGATGTTTCTACAACGCTTTGACAAGTTTG
>QYAP01000035.1:0-132548 GCA_003988905.1 Hymenotorrendiella dingleyae
CTTAGGACTTCTAGGACTCGCTGATTGTGGTATTCTTGGATATCATGAAAAATTGCGTACTCCGCTTGACGTTAAATAGTGTAAATAAATAAATAAAATTAGTTAATATATCTTTTTAAAGTAGAAAAAGATATCCGAATTTTCATATAATTAGAATTATATCTAGATTTCTTATTTATTAAAGATAATCTTTTAAATTATTATAAAAATATTCTATTCTATTTGTATTATTAATATAAAATAAAAACGATATATTTATAAAAAGAATATAAAATACGATTATTTTAAGCGATATTTCAATATTAATTATTCTTATAGAAATAGTATTATTTATATTGAATTTAATATGAAATTCTTTTATTTTTAAGTGATTTAATTCGATATTTTAGATTTTTTATAAAGTTAAATATTAATTATAATTATTAATCGAAGAATAAATAATATTTATATTAATTAATATATCTTAGAAAATATTGAAATTATATTTTATATTAATAATATATTAATTATAAAATATATTCTTATTAATTATTAAACTTTTAAGGAAAGAAGTATTTTAATATAATATATAATATATTATTTGATTCGAAAGTTATTTTATGATTTAAGATCCGTTAATATTAATATTTTAATTAATTGAATTTATGAAATAATAGGTTTTATATTATAATAATTATTATCTTTTTCTTTTTATACTTTTAATATTTATTTTAACCTTAATTTAATTCTATTTATTATTCTTTTTATTATTATTATTAGTATTATTATTAGAATCTTAAATCCTTGGATTAAAACCTTTATATTCGGTAATATATTAATTATATAAATATTTTTTATTCTTTCTTTCCCTTTTAATTTTTATTTACATTATATTAACTTTATTTTTAAGATGATTTAACGATTAATAATTAGTTTTTCTATAATAAATATAAATAAGTTCGTTTATAGAATCGGATAAATTCGAATTTCTTTTTAAATCAAACTTTGCTTTAAGTTATAATAATTGAAATAGATAAAAATAGGATTCTTCTTTAAATTTAATTTTATTTTTTAAAGAAAATCGTTTATTATTATATTTATAAGTTATTAAATCTATAATAAAAGTAACCCTTAATATAATATACTTCTTATTATAAATATTAATAGAAGTATATAAATTAATAAATAATCCTTATAAAGTTGATATTAGGTTTTAATATATATATTTATATTTAAGTATAATAATATAATTATTAATAACTTTCTATTTAATAATCTTTTCCGGTTAATATATTTATAATAATCTTAATCTTATATTCTTAATTTTATTAATATATAATTTTAAGTTCTTTAATAATAGCTTTCTAGGATTCTTTTATATAATAGATAATAATATAATTATATCCTATTAAAGTATAAGATTATTTAATTATTTTAAGCTTTTAAATTAAATTATAATTACATTAACCATTAATATTATATCTATTAATATAATTATTTATTAAGAATAATAATAATTAAATACTTTTCTTTTTAATATAATTAGGAAAGTATCAATTAATATATTTATAAGAATATTATATATTTGATAATTTTTCTTTTAAATATTAAATTTAGTTTTGAAAATATTTTTTCGTTTTATTATATATTTATTATATAATAGAAAAGATTTTACTAAATTATTAAGTTTTTTTATATAAGGAAAAATTCGATAATTACTTATATTAAATAAATCGATAAGAATAATTAGATTATAATTTAATAGATTAATATTTATAATTGATTATATTATATTTATTAGAAGAGAAAGAAAAGGATTTATATTTAATAGAGGAAGGTCTATACTTATTAAAAGAGGATTAATAGTATTTATTAAATAGGGATTAATAGAATCTATTGAAGGAGGATTTAGATTCTTTTTTATTAGAAAAGCTATTATATTTATTAATAAGAAAATCGATTTTTATTTAATATATATAATAAATTTATTTATAATCCGAATATTTTATTTAGGATAGTTTAGAATTAATATATTTATTTATTATAAAAAGATTTTTAATTTTATATAATAATCCTTACAAGTTTTTAAAAGTATATTTATAATAAAACCTTTAAAATCGATAAAGAATTCTTTGAAAATTTAGTTAATATATTAATAAAAATTTATTTCTATTAAGAGTATAAATAATATATTAATAATAGGTTAATAGATTAATATATGGTTTATCTTATTAATATATAATTAATATACGTATAATAATAAGGTAAATCAAGGTTTAATATTAAATTAATATAAATCGTATTATTAGATAATAGAAAAATATAGTTTAAATATATATAAGTATATATACGGCTTTATTTATTAACGTCGATTCTTATATTAATATATTAATTGGTAAATTATTTATTATATATTTCGACGTTATATATATACTCCAATATTATATATATACTTTAACGTTATATATATATATTAATATTATTATGCTTTAATATTATTATGCTTTAATATTATTATGCTTTAATATTATTATGCTTTAATATTATTATGCTTTAATATATATAATTATATACGTATAATAATTACGAGTATATTACGAATAAGAGAGAGGGTTTAAAGTGAATTTTTAATGAATCGATTAAATTTATATTTAAATAAATAATTAATAATAATATTATAGAATTAAATTATATATAAAGAGGATATATAAGAATAATATGATTATATTTATAATATTTCGCTTTAAACTTATATATTATTTATATATAATTTTATAAATTTATTATTAATATATTATTAGTATTAGATTCATATAAATATTTATTAATTAATAGTTAATTATATAAAATCGATTCTTATTAATATATAATTCGGTTATATACGGTTAATACTTTAATAATATATAAAAAGTGGGTATATTTTCTCTATTAATATATTAATAGTATATATGTTATGATTAAATGATTAATAATAAATTAATAAACCGAAATTTTTATTAATATAAAAAAGTTGATTATTTTATTATAAAGTTTTATTTTTCTTTTAGTAAATTCTTTAATTTCTTATTTTATTATTAATTAGGGATCTAAAATTATATTAGTTCGCTTTTTTTTTATATTTAAATTAAATATAATTTATAGATTATTTTTATTCGATTAATTATTTTTATTTAATGAATTATTTATTGAATTATTTCTTATTAATAAGATTATTTTTATTGAAATTTTCTGATTATTATTAATAATATTTAATTGTTTTCTAAGAGAATTTATTAAAGTATTAATTATAAACGAAATTAATTTAGATTTTCTGAATATAAATTAATATTTTATATATTTATTATTTTCTTAATATAAGATAAATTCTATAATTTAAAAGTAATAGATTTTATGAAATCTTTTATAGAATTCGTTAATATATAATTGAAATTTATAAGAATAGTATTATAATTAATCTGAGATCAATAATTAATTAATATTAATATATATATATTATTAAAGAATATATATTAACTATTAATTATTAGTTCTTAAATCGAATTATCGGTAAAAGAGGTTAATATTAGAACGGGGTATATAATATAGAATATTAATATTTATTATTTTAGTTAATCGATTTAATCGTTTAAATAGTTATTAAAATTATATATATATTCGAATTAATTATATGCTTATATGTAATTAAATTAATAGAAATAATTAAAGAGTTTATTAATAAATAATTAATATTTATAAATAAATTTAAGAATAATGATTAGATTAGAAAGAGAATTTATAATTATTCTTATTTTAATATTTAAATTAAAGTTAAATAATAATTAATTAATGGAATTCGAATTTTTTATCTTTTAATTTATATTTTCGAAGATTGTATTATAATTTAAATATATAAAAGTAATTTAATAATTAAAATGTTTAAAAAATTCTTTCGAGAATAAATCCTTTCTTATTATAATATTTATTCCTCTCTTTAATTAATTATTATAATAGATAATATATTCTAATATATAAAAGATAAATTTAAAGATATTTATAATAAATTTAGGGTGATTTTATGGTTTTTTTTATTTTATTCTTTAGATTTTAATTTAATTAAATCGAATTTTATAGATCTTAAAGTATTTATATATTAATATTATTATTATAAAAGAAGAAATTTCGAAATATATTAAATATTCTTTAATTGAAATATTAAAGAATTACATATAAGGCTAAAAATAATTAAAAAAATTAAGAGTTATTTTAAGAATTATTATATTTTATTTCTTTTAAATATAAATAATTAGATTTATATAATATATATTTAATTGAATAATAATTATTTATTTTATTTTTTAATTTATTTATTTTAATAAAATTAACTTTTATTATCTTTTTAATCATTTCGGCTTTTATAATAAAAATAAAAGTTAGTTTTATTTCTCTTTTTTTAATATTTAATAAGAATTATAAGTTTCTTCTAAAAATAAAATAAGTAAAGTTAAGAAAGCTATAAATAAAAGAATATTAATAAAATGAATTTACGAATAAAATAATAAATGAAATATTATTTTTTCTAATTTTATTATACGAATCTTTAAAAAAAATAGAAAAATTAATATAAATTAGAACTTTAATTATTAAAAAGGTTAATAAAAGAATATAATTATTTTAATAATTTACTTTTTAATTATTGAGATTTATTCTTAGAAATAATATTAAAATTAAATTAAATTTCTAATAAATATAAGAATAAATTTTTAAAAATTAAAAAAAATCATTTATATAATAATTATTAAATAAAATAAAAGATTATAAATAATTAAATAAATTCATATTATTTATTAAATTAAGAATTTATAAAATTTTAATAAATATTAAATTAAACCTTTTTTATTTAAATAAAGAAAAGAAATATTAAATAATTATAAAATATATAAAAGAGTATTTTATATATAATTATTAATTTCTCCGTTTTTAAATTAAACTATTTATATTTCTTTATTAAATCGAAATTAAAGGTTTATTCTATTTATTCTAATATTAATTTCGTTTCTATTAGAATTAAAAAAATATAAAAATATAAAGGTTATTATTTCTTATAAATAATAAATATTAAAAGATCTAATATTTTTAAAAGATTTAAAATTTTAAAATAAAAGAAAGGATTTATAATAGGATATATAAGATACTTTTATTATTATAAAAAAAAAGAATTTAAAACTTTAAAATCTCTTTTAAAATTAAAGATTTAAGGTTAAATTAATTAGAAAATACTAATATTAAAATCGATATTAATAAGATTCTTAATATTTATTAATTATAATTAATTTAAAATAATTTAATAATTAATTATTAGATTAAAAGCATTATTAATATTTCTATTAATAAATATAATTCTATTAAACTATAATTTAAATTAATATAATAATTTTTTATTATTCTTTATTCGAATCGAAGAATTTTAAATATAAATAAATATTTAATTTATTGATTAATTCGATTAATTTAAAAGATAAGAATAAAAAAAATAATTATTTAAAAAATAATATTAATTTATTAATTAAAACGATAAATATTAATTAAGTAAGGGATAATTATAAGCCTAAGAAAAATAATTCTATAAATATTAAAATAATAATTAATAGAAGGAAGCTTAATATAATTAAGAAAATAAATATTAATAAAAAGATAAATAAAGTAAATAATATATAAATTAAAGAAATAATAGTTCTTTTAAATAGGATTAAAAGAGAATAAACCAAAATATAATTAGAATATTATTCGTAATATATATAAATAAAATAATTAAAATAATTATAATAATATTTAAAACTAATTATAATTTTTCTTTTTCTTCCGAAAAAGAATTATTCTTAAAATTCATTTTTTTTCTATTAATATATTTAAGCTTTAACTAAGCCTTATTATTTATTACTTGAATAATAAAATAATTATATAATAGGTTTTTAAGATTAAAAAGGTTTATTCTCTTTTTTTTTTTACTTTTTAATTTCTTCCCTATTTTTAATTTAAAATTAAATCTATTTATAGAATTCCATTTTTAATATCTTCAAGTATTTTAATTTCTTTTTATTTATTATATAATATAATTAATCCTTATTATAATATAAATTTTAATAGATTTATCTTTTTTTTTAATAATCTTTCAATCTTAATTTATTTTTTAATTAAATCTAATTTCTTTTATATCTTTTTAATCTATTTATTTATATTTATATTTTTTTTTTTAATTAAGATAGAAGTTTTATTTATATCGATATTAGTAAATTTATTATTTAAAAAATCGATTTATTATATAAATTCCGGTTTACTTTTATTTTTAGATTAATTTTTAAGTTTTAAAATTAATAAATTAATTATAATCTAATTAATATTTAATTTTATTTTAAAAGGATTTTAAGATTTTAAATTATAATATAAAAACCTTTCTAATATTATTTAATATTTATATAAATTAATAAAAAATATATTAGAAATATATATTAATTTATAAATAGTTTTCTAATTAATAGAACTAAATTTAAGAAGATAATATTATTATTAATATTCGAATATAAATCTTTTTAAAACTTTAAAAAAGAATTATAATCTTTTAAATTAATTTCTATTATATTTAAGAATATTAATCTAACCTTTATAACTTCTCTATTAATAATATATTTGAAATTTATTTTTATTTTAAACTTTTAATCTACTTTAATTATATTTATATAATTTGAATAATATCTTTAAAAAGAAAATAACTATTTTTGTTTTTATTATTGTTATCGTTATTATCTTTATTATCTTTATATCCTTTTCATTTATTCTTATTTTCTATTATTCCTCTTTTATCTTTATTAATATCTTTTAAGAAAATAGTTTCTTTATTATCTTTAAAATCGTTTAAACAATTATCGATTTTATTATTATCTCTAAAAATATTATATTCATTAATTTTTTTTTTTAAATTCGAAGCCGTTTATTATAAAAGTATTTTTAATAATAGGAGAAGATTTAAAAGATTTCGAAAAAAAAAAAGATTTCGAATAGAAATAAAACCTTAAGATTTATTAGCTTTTTTTTAATAAGAATTTATAAGAAACTAAAGAATTCTTAAATATTAAAAAAGATTTTTTAGAAACTAATTTAGAAACTTTCTTTATAATATAAGCTTTTTTAGGACTAAAAGTAATAAATATTAATTTAATTAGTTTTTTCATTAGATTTTTAGATTATATTTTCATTATTTTAATATTTAATATAAATAAATCATTATAAAAAACTTAAAGAATAGAAATAAAAATTATAGAAAACTATTTAAATAGAATAAATATCATTTATTAAATAAAATTAAAAAGAATTCATTAATTTCACAAAGAATTCGCATTCCTAAAACATATTATAATAAGGAAATAAGGAGTAAAACTAATGGGCACATATAAATATAATATACGCATTTAAATTCCTTGGAATATAAAAGAGTCACGCATACAACTATAATTTTGAGTGAAGGGAGAATCGAGAGATCAATCCTCCCCCCCCCCCTCGATTCCTACTTGGTGAAAATCACAAACCCCGAAAAGGAATGTCTTTCGGGAAATGTATTACATAGTTACACTTGCAAGAATCACGAGAATCACTTGTAACAATGTGCACGGCAAGATAGGAAACATCTCATTTTTTGGATGCTAATTACATGTACTGCTCTCGCGCATCATTGATACAACAACATCCTTACCAATGATCCGAGGATGCAAAGAAGCATAAGCAGAAAAACCAGCACTATTCTCTCAACATCCATCCACACTGATACCACCGTCTCTCATGGGAAAACCATTAGCCGCCAAATTAACAGCATCTGCTACTAATCCCTACATAATCCTACAAGACAATAATGGAAAATAGAATGCTGAAGAAGATGCTGGCATGCAAGGATCACGAGGTAGACATACAAGTGTCGGTCCATCTCAATAACCCACACTTAAACAGATCCGTAATGTAGTTTAGATTCGGGAGGGAAGTTCCAATCACACGCCCCGCTTGCATGGATACAGACCAATCATGAGAGCCAATGTGATGAGGCTCAGCATAATCAAAACTGGGTCGAAAAGTCGGAAACGATGAAGACCTGGTTCTGGTAGTAATCGGAGAGAGTTCACCAGTCGGATCCCATAACTGGTCCAGTACCAGTAGTGCCAGCGTTCCATCCTGCCTCAAGAATTTTCTTGTCATCTTCTGCCTTTTGAGTGAGAAATCTCATGTATCCTTCGGCATCAAAGCTCAAGTTATCGGCACCCGCAGCAGAACGGCTGAGTGGGCGGTTTTCATTGGCTTGGTTAGCAAAGGTTGTTGAAATTTCCCGAGAGAGTTGGTGCTTTACAGTTGAAGTATCATGATCACGGTCAGAGGAAGCATTCGAGATGGCAGGAGCGAGTGAGGCGGCTGCTGAACCGCGATACTGGGGAAGATAGCCTGTGGCCATTGCTGACGAAACCGTACCAGCTACAGCTAGACCTGTCATGGCTTTGCTGGCCTGAGGCGTTTGCTTTAGCATATTTTGCAAGAAAAGAGTTTGCTGCTCGGCACTGCTTTGGTTAGCAGATGTAGGGATATAATGTTGATTGCGTTTCTTACCTGCTAAAGCTAGCCACCCGTTCTGCAAAGCTACCATCAAATTCTGTCTTTTGAGGAGACTCTTTAGACTTTGCGATCAGAGACCTATCCACTGTAGCAATCTTGGAGGCCTCGTCACTAGATATTTCGGCGCTGCTTGTAGGGAAACTTGTAGGGAACTTCCAAGTACTGGCGTTTTCTGACTTGGACTCCTTTCCTGAATCCTCATGGCGTAAGGTGATCTTCTTTGGCGTAACAGGTCCATTCATTTGCACAACCTCATGTATCGACTTTGCATACTGAGAAGAGGGACGATATTGTGCGGGTGATTGATAACCGGGAACTCCACATTCAAGGAACAGGTTGGAAAAGTCTCCCGGATCCGACTTTGTACCTGCGTTTGGAGGCGTTTGAGGACGTAGAATGGGCATTTCTCGGTGGGAGTTTTGCAACGCAAATGACGAATAAGCGGTGGGTTCATGCGCACTGAGACTTCCATAGCCTTGGAAATGTGGCATAGGCATAGGAAGAAGACTTGGATGACCAGAAGAAAAGCGAACGGGCGAGGGGGTCTTGTACCCGGGTACACCAGGCTCAGTGAACAGCTGCTCAAAGTCGAGCGGAGGCACCTGCATATTGTGATGTGTGTTACCGTTAGCCAAACGCACAGTTTCCTTCACAGGTGATGGCGGATAAAAGTCCTTGCCATCAAATTTTGGCAAACCTTTCTGAATCGAACGAGGTGCCTTTCCCCAGTATAGGTGACGTGCACGAACCTCAACATCAGTAAGTTCACGAGGATAAACCAAATCTGCCGAGTTTAGAGCTGAGGCAGGCACGCCTTGCGGTAAGACACCAATGAGATATGGCACAGCTTGGTTGGAAATGCCGGTATTGGAAATTGGCTGCGGAGCAAGTACGTCGCTTTGTCCATTGAATGTACTAGATCGCTGAACAGCGCGTGGAAGACGAGCGTTCGCCTCACGCATAGTCTGGGCCTTTGGAAGACGTGGTGGAGCTGTCATACGCAGAGGAGCATCATTATTTCCAAGCTGTCCCCAATTTGTCGAGGCTTTTGACAGTAAGCGGCTTTCAATCTGTGCATGTTGTTCTGCAGACAATGACTCGGCAGGAGAACTTGAACGGGCTTGGCTTTCTTCGACCTTAGGCTGGACTGTCGGTGCTGCAATAATCGAAGCTTGGGATCTGGGTTGAAATGGAGGTGCCATAGCTGCCGCAGCACTCAATCGAGATTTGGTTGTCGACTCCGAGCGATTGACCTCCTTTCTCTGTTTGACTTGGTCCTTCTGTTGAACATCTTCGCCCGAACTTGTATGCTCGACTGCTTTGGATTCCACCTGTGTTTGCAGTGAATATTGAGTGGCTGAACTTCCAGTATCTTCTCGCCGAAGTGAGGCCTTGGGTTCGGTGGAAACCGTGGTCAAGGTTCTCGCACTGGCAACACTGCTCTCACGCTTTGTACCAGTTTTAGGAGGAGACTCTGTTGCTAATTGAGCGTCCAACATAACCTCCATGCTTTTGATTTGCGCTAAAACCGCTGCGCGCTGCGTCTGCACAAATTGCTGATCAGCATTAGCGCCCATTTGGGTTTCAATGAATCTCAAATGAGTTCGAAGTCCAGAAATTTGAGTTCTAGTCAGCTCAGAAAGAGAAGGCATGGTCATCAAAGGACGGGGAAATGGGCTTAGAGGTACACCTGCAGCTTCAGATTCTACCGAGGCATGATGCATATGCATTGGAAGTGGCTGGCCATTTGGAAAGACGAGGGGATTCGGCATGCCAGCCATATGAATTGGAAAATGTGGATGCGGATGTGCACCAAAAGGAGCGGCAGGAGTTTGAGGCGTAAAGTTTGGATTACCCAGCATCGTCATTGGCATCGCAAGAGCATTTGTTGGTGGCGGAACCGGATAGACGAGTTGGCCGTTGTATACGAATGGCTTGGTCTGGTCAAATTGAGTTGGAGGAGAGATCTTGATCGGTTGAGGAACCATGCCTGGATGTTGTGAATCGGCCAAGGTCTCGCCGTGGCTCTTAGCAGCTTGACCGTTCTCCGCAGAGGATTGATCATGTCCTAAAAAGCCGCCGAGGTGTTGAGGTGATGGGAGGGGTGAAAAGCCGCCGTGAGGAAGAAAGTTGTAGGGAGGCATGAATCCACCAGGCATCATGGGTGGGAAGCCAACAGGTGTCATCGTTGGAGCATTGTGAAGCCAGTTGGCCGGTGAAGCACCACCAGTCTCTACCTCAGTCTGGGTGTTTCGAGATTCAAAGAGATGCTTCTCTGAATTCCATTCGAAAGCAGGCGGGGCAGAGGTACGAGTGTTGGGGACAATTCGGCCACCCGCAGTGACGCGAACATGTGTGGGCGATACGACAGCTCGATAGAATCTCTGAAAATTTTCTGACTGTTGCGCAACGGAGCCTGTTGGAGCAGAGTGAGGTTGAGAAGCACGATCAGAGCTGTCACGACGGCGCAAACTCCATTGAACTGGGCGCCCATCGCGGGTGGTGTTGACGGCTGCGATAGTCATTTCCTCGGGGCCAAGTGAAGACTCGGAGGTGTTCATGGTAGATTGTTGGCGAATGCTGCGACGATTGGTGATGTCGGTGAGCCCGTTGGATCGTAGAGAGAGGCTGTTGGGGTTCCTAAATCCTGCGATACAAGCTGTCGCGCGCCGATGATTAGCGGGGTTCGAGGAAAAACCGGAGGTGAATGGTCAACATACCTATGTCGGGGTGCAGAATCAACTTTTCCGTCACACATTTGCCAGCCGGCCGTGTGCTTTTCATGGCGAGAAGCTCTTCGCTCGAGTAGCGACGCGCTTCCGCGCTCTCGATTGGCAGCTCCATCTCGTTGTCTCCAGCCATCTGCATGCGAGGTTAGCAAATTCACCAAAGCATTTGTTTGACACCGCCCGAGATTCGGAGTTCCGAGAGTTTGCTCGTCGCAGATATCACCCAGTTTCCTAGAGACATGGAAGGACTTGGTTGGGGGATGGAAGACACACGTACGAGAATGGAGGTGAAGCCAGGCGCCGTTGTTTAACGCGGTTGTTTACGCAATTGCGGCGAGAAACAAAAGAGGTTAACGGGCGAGGTAAAGACAGATAGAATCCAAAGCAAGGAAGGTGGTTTCCTATAGAACGCGGAATGGAGGAAGCAAAAAAGAGGTGCGGATCTGTAGAAGTGTGGGTTTGGTTGTTGATCGAGGTCGAAATCGAGGCTGACGATGTTGGAGACTCTTGTCGAGGGAGCGAAACTAATGGTCTACTTCGGCAGGAGCGACGGGCGTTGTCACTGTAGGAGCACCACAGTTGCCAACAGTGGAAGTAGCGACCTGGGAAACCTTGTCTTAGGTGAGGGAGAGTCTTGCCGATGCGCTGCGCATTTCAGTACAACGGTTGATGGGAAACTTGGACACCGTGATATGGCAGCCAGATGTTGTTGATGGTAAGTCGCATCGCCGCTTTCATAGCCTCTCGCTTCCCGCCTCTTGACCCATAGCCACGTCCCTAGGTGAATCGCACTTCATGGTGACAGCGACCCGGGCTCTTACGATAAGGCAGCACAGCCTTACCATACTATCTCTCTAAATTTAAGAAAAGATCACAGGTACGCTACTCTGAGTTGGCAATCAAAACGTTCTCTTGGATAAGAGCGCACTTTTCAGTACAAATAATTGGAATTCACTCCGCATCTGAACGACAGGCAATATTTGCTGCCCGAGCAGTCAAAATAGCCAGGTCTCCTTGAGGCTCATAAGGCGAATAACAACCCCTAAACCAACAAAGCGCACTCAAGCAACGTGTCTTGGCTATTGCCTGCATATGGTACTGTACGCAAATGCGATTTGTGGTGGAGCAAAATACGAGAATGAATATCTCTAGTCTTGGTTACTTGAACACTTGAATCTCGCAAGAGATCTGATTCCAGAATACTCAAAGTGATGTATGTTCTAGCGTCACGCATCTTCTTTCTCTAGGTACTGCATAAGAGATATGCGAATTAAGGACAAAGAACAAACAGCTTTAACTTCGCACTTAGGTAACAGCTTCAGAGAAGATGCAATAAAATCAAAGCAAGGTAGAAACTACGCAGTTTATAAAATTACGCATCGCTTAGAGCCGTAGCTTTCTTTGTAACGACATTCCATTCCTCTTGGCTTTGATGAGGAGAACTTGCAGAAGTTTAGGAGAAAAAGAAAGTTGGCCTATATTCCGACAGGGTAAGTACCCTCGGTAGGCAGGTAGATAGCTTAGCAAAATTACCTAGGCTTTACACAGCAAAACGAGAAGGAGACCAATCAGGAGTACGCGCCAGACAAATGGCAATTACATTGAATGGAATTTTTAGGCATAGACATTCTGATCCACTCACCGAGTCAACAATTCCCCTTTAACCGTTATTATATTGGATATTCAATTCAAAATCTTAAAGCGAGGCATTTGTATTGAAGAAGCCGATTTTTCTCCCAACTGTTAGCGCTCTGTCTCTAATGAGATGTTGAAGGAAACTTACCTACCTACTTTTTATATCGATATAGTTCTCTTGCACTAGTAAGCTATCATACAAAACATTCATCCGAGTGCATTTCTGACACCGTAACATGGAAGGCGCCTTGTAGGAATTATAGTTTGTTCGGGGTTTTGAATGTACGGTTGAACTACCGCATTGATTGAAATACAAGACCCCCCCCTTCTCCCGTTTTAACCTTGATTCTCTGTGAGGGTTTGGCACAATAGAGGTCAAAATGGAAGAGGCCCTGAAAACGGGAGAGCCTCTCCCGTTCGACCTCTATTCTGTAATAACCTGAAACAATTAACCTTAAAACGGGCGAGATAGGGGTCTTGTATTCCAATTAATACAGTACTTAATTAATTACTCATTGGTGAAGGGGGTATGCTGGGGGGAGTTGGTTGAAGAGGCCAAAGTCGGTAGCAAAAAAACATCAACAAAGACAACCGCGCCGGTTTGGGGGTTTCTAATCGGCGTACTCTTAGGCCTGACCGATGCGTATGTATACGTACTATATATCAATAGAGAGACCACCAATTTCTCCGTCCAAACATTTAGCCAATGGAAAACCTGGACACCTAGGAAGGGCTGTGGCGGTCGTGCCTTCCGGGGTTTAGTACCGCACCCCTTTTTCTCCGCCCGGCGTTGGTCTTATTCTTTCGAGCACAGAGCTCCCAGCCATCGAGAATAACGAGAATTCTATAGAGTACGGGCGGGCTCGTGTCCATGCTCCCAGCTACTGCCTCGGCGGCGGTCTGATCTCGTACCTGCATTAATGTTTCTCTGTCTGTCAGACATTCAGATTATCCCGAAAGAACAAAAGCTTCGACAGGCCGCGGTCCAGACCTGGCAGGCAGAAGAGGAGCTAGATCTCTCCTGCTTCGCATTGGATGAATACACGCGATGATGCGCTACATGGTGAAAACCTTGGTCCGGGTAGTCTGAAATGCCATGGTGATGGTTCGTCGTCACAGAGTCCGGTCTTCATTTAGGCGATGCGGAGGCAGATCAATGACAGGGGTAAAAAGCGGGTCTGTGAGCTGTGATGACATCACCAAGCCAGCAAGCTTCAAACATGGGAATGAACACCGACTCTGTACAGGCCCATTTCCTTGGAAATAAAGCAAGAAACGAGTACTGCGTCCGGTTAGGCAGAGCGAAGTAGGATAGCAACTAGTGACTCGTGCGACAGGACTTGCTTGTGCTGCAGGGACTCAATTAAATGAAAGTCAACTCCCTTCCCAACTTTTTCTTCCTTCGTGAATCTCAAGTCGCGTGCCTTCTTTCGTTCGAGGCTCTTGTGCAAACGAATTGACTTTAGTACCTTCTTTTACAAGCATCAACCATTCTGCAATTACACATATTGAACTCAATCATGCATTACCGCATTTTCCTGGCAGCATTGCCTGTTGCTCTCGCAGCTCCAGCAGCAATTCCAGCGCCTACCCCGGTAGTAAGTTTCCCAAAGTTCAATTTGGAGATCAGAACTTCATCTAATGCAATTCAGCCTGCTCCGATTCCAGCGGGTGCTGCAGCACCATCTCGCCCTCTCGTTACCGCTAGAGCCTCCCTCACTAATCGAACACCGCCAACTCGGGTACAAGAGCGTGATATCATCGATTCCATTACTGGGCTTGGGAGTTATATTACGAGTTTGTTAGGGACATATCCTTCATACGTTGCGAGTGGCGTGCCGAATTTCTTCCAGGATTTTCCAACTGGAACTGCGGTGGAAAGCTCGCTTGGTATTAGTGATTCGGACTTGGCTGCACTTCCTACTCAGGTTCTAAATATCCCGTAAGTTTCCACGTTTTTTATAGCAAAATTGCTGCTCTTTAAGAAAGGCTTTACTATTTTTCCATGCCATTGGTCAGCGTGTTATGGCAAAAAGGCTAATTGAGCAATAGGTCGTATGGCAATTGGACCGAGCAGGGCTGGAATCTACGCTTCCGAGGAAATGTCTTCAAGCAACCCAACATCTCGGAATCCAAATTAAACGACCTAGCAAACGTCTTCTTGGTTGGCACATCAATTGACCAACTCAACTCGACTGCCGAGCAAGATCAAGCGCGAAATTTGACCGCCGAAATCTTTGTCGTCCAGCAAGGCAATGTTCCAGTTTCCTTCAACATCGAGCCTGCTGCTAGCCAGGGAACAGATGGTACCGATTCGGGTAGCAACGCAGCAACACCAGGAGGAGGCGTACAGAATATAACTCTCGTCGGCAATACAACGGTCGAGGGTGACTTTGATCAATTTATTCCTCTTGCAAATGTATCTGGACCCGGTGGTTATCTTATGCTAGGTAATGAAACGCTTAGTCCCCAAAGACTTAATGTCTATGCCACTGGTACCGACACTGGAAATGCCACATCATACCTAGTTCCAGACGAAGGAATTACTGTCATCTCAGATATCGACGACATCTTACGTATCACCAGGATTTACCAGCCAGCAGACGGTCTTCTAAACTCTTTCGCCAAAGCTTTCGTGCCCTGGATGAACATGCCAGAAATCTACGCCAACTGGAGCCAGAGTCTTCCAGACATGCATTTCCATTACCTAACCACAACCCCCGAGCAAGTGACAAGGAATTACATGGACTTCATCTACAAAACCTACCCCGGCGGCTCCTTCGACACGCGCCCCCTCAACTTCTCCGACATCTCCGCCACCCTCAGCATCCGCAAATACCTCCTCGAAAAAGTCTTCCAAACCTTCCCGCAGCGAAAATTCATCCTCGTGGCCGACACCTCCAACTCCGACGTCATGAAAGATTACCCCCTTATGGCCACCGAGTTTCCAGGCCAAGTACAATGCATATTCCTCCGCAATACTTCGTCTACAGATTCCGGCGATAAATTTCCTTATGATACGAGTGGCTTTAAGGGGCTGGATAATAGCACGTATATGTTCTTCCATGTGCCGGATGATTTGAAGGGCTTGGATGTGAGTAATGGTCAGTGTGTTAATACGACGATTAAGCAGAATATTACGTTTAGTACGCAGGGACTGCCGTTTGGGTTGAGTAAGAAGAGTGCTGCGGCAAAGGGAGTGGAGAGGTGGAGTTCGTTGCTCTTGGTTCCGGCCTTGGTAGCTTTGTTTGGGTTAATATGATATGAGCATGGCGACTTGATTTGGAGTTTCGGGGCATGGGCATAATGGAATGGTGTTTGTATTTAGCGGTAGGGTGGGTGGTTTGATACCACTTGTAGATACGTAACTTACCATCCGCACACGAAGCGATGAATCTTATTATTACTTTGACTCGGGATAAATGGCTAGAGATGAACGTGCGGTAGACCGACCACGTTGAGTTTTAAAAAAACTTGAAACTTGAAACTTGAAACTTGAATACTACCGTATTAATTGGTTTAGAGCCCCCCCCCTTTTCCGTTTTTTGCCAGACTATCAATGAGAATCAAGGTTAATGATTGATTGATTGATTGATTGAGTCATAGAATCCCGAACCGCCTGTAGCAGTTATAAAGCTTAAACTAAATCAATAAATACAATTCCGCCTCCTCCGTCCCCTCTCGCATTGTATCTTGAACTGGAAGAATCAAGGTTAATGGGAGAGGTTTCTCCCGTGAACGAACCCTCTCCCGTAAATGGATTCTCTCCCATGAACGAATCCTCTCCCGTGAATGGACCGTCTCCCGTTCATAGGCCTTATCATGCCAGGATATTTAAGAGAATATAAGTCAAAATGGGAAGGGGTAGCGTTGCAAACGAATTCATACGATAGTCTGTCTCTATTTCGGACCTTCTCGCAAAGGATAGGTAGTAGCTATCTAGTTATACATATGTAGGTATCCAACGACCTCTGCTAAGTCCGTCGTAGCACGAACCTTGCAATACGCACGCATATCCTTACCAGGCATGAGATTTGGAGTCAGGGGAATACGCAACTCGATATTCGCTATGTCTGGCTGTATCTTGCTAGTACTAACTTGGTGATTTCTCGACCGTCCTTTGTATGACGTTGTATATATTCTATGATGCGAATCGAGACATACCTATTTGCTGGCGACTACCGGTATAGGAATCGTACGTCCAGATACCGGTAAGATGTATTCCCAAATCCGATGGTAGGCTGAGTGGAAGAGCTGCTAATAATCTAAACCAAAATCAGTAGACATCCATTCCTCAAAGGCAGCAGGGAAGACTTATCCCCGAAACCCGGAGGGGTTGTCTCGTGAGACAACCCAGGACTACCCGACCACCAGGCCTGTCCTTTGACCCCCCAGACCCAAATGTGAACCCCTCAAGCCAAAGACCCATCCATACCATACACAGCAACCACAGTAATCAAGAGACGACAACCGTATGTCAAAGCAAAGAGTTAGACACTACCCGAAGCAGACAAGCACTAAGCTTTGACACCACCACGGAATGGGTCCTGCTCTGGATGCCCGACTATTTCTCGGACAAGGGAAGGGGACTTGAGGATGTGTTAGCGGTGGGGGAAATGGAGGGGGCTTACCACTACTTCTATCTCTTGCGCTCTGTAACTCGTATCGAGGAAATCCACAACCGTATCGTACCGAACATAATCGAGACTAGCAGGAGCCGGTGGACGAGATCTAGCAGCGGACCGGACGCAGAACGGGGGGCCTTCCAATACGCAAATACCTCGGCGCTAGCAGAACGTTCTTCTCTGTTTGAATAGCAGTGCCCTCTGAGATTAGTTTTTGATACCTCTGCGTGGGTACGCAGGGCTGATAAAAGCGGACAAAAGACATCAACAAAAACCGCTGATCGTCTCGGAGCCACACGTCTATCGAAATAGAGGGGACGAGGGAGGGGTGTCAAATCATCTTTTGAGGGATGAAAAGACTGTGTGTCGGCGTCTTCCATCACCCAGGGACCGAGCCCGGGGGAGAAAGTTGATGCGGCTGGTCGGATTTCAGAGTGACAATGCCTTTGGTTGGTACCGCGGCAAAGGTCTTGTGAGCTGACTGCGTCTCTGTGATAGAGGCGAGTTCGGGGGGTGGAGAGGGTGGATATAACGTCCTTCGTAAAGCTTGAAGAAAGCCAGGATGAAGAAAGATACGGGACATCTTCACTGAAATGAAATCGAGCGAGTTCATCTCTGTAGATTCAGCGGAAAGGATGATCCAAGTGGGTGCAAGGGACTCAGGAGCAAGGCAAAATGTCATATCTTCGTTGCATGTGAGTGCGCTGAAGGACTATCCTCTTGATAGGCGGTGCTTTGTTTGTGGGCTGTTCGAAAGCTCGCTACAGATGCATATGCAAATGATTCCGGCGAGTGCGATCGAAGCCATAACACAACCAAAAGGAAGTGGAAGCACCTGCAAGAGGAAGTCTGTTTGTAGACCATCCCGAAGGAATAAATTTGTGCTCAGTTCCCGCAATCCACAAGGGCCTAACCGCGTCTTCGTCCAGAGGAAACAGAACCCGCCGTTACCGATTCCCACAGCTTGATGAAGATCCCAAAGACCGCTTCTTGAAGAAGAGCCTGTATCCTTCCCACATTATATCTCCTCTCCGTATCGTAGCATCGACCAAGACAATCCATCGTGACCAGAGTATAGTGCCCAGCCAAAAACCCTGACGAGCATCCTCGCGTGAGGATTTATCAGACCGGCTCATAGGAGGATTCAGTATTACCGTCTCTCGACATCTGGACTATCCCGCCAACCTTTCAACGCCCATGCCTCGCAGAAGTAGCTCAGCCTTTCAGCCTCGCAAATCGATACTCGGCAAACGGACGGCTAGTAATTTGGAAGGATAACTGTGACCGCAAAGCTGGAACCAACAATTACTTAGGGTTAAGTTCTGATCTGCCGCGTTCCTTTCGGAAATTGGCCATCAGAGGACTGTAGGGAGGGCGAAGTGCTTGGTTTGCGCGTGCTCTTGGGGGATAAGAGCGAGAAGAGACGTTGCTGGTCGCGTGGAAGAGGTATCTGGTAGTATCGGAAGGGCGCGTTTTGTGTTTGGGGCTGCAATTTGACGATCTCGAGACTCCGGTAGTTATTTACTCGATCGTAGGTGTAGATGTAGGAGGTGCGAGATAGACGATGGAGGTGCAGCGCAACGCAAGTGATAATCGAGAGGTAGTGGTTGGGATGAAGTTGGAGAGTAGAAACAAGCCCGCTCGAAGCTCGCGAGGTCCAAGGTCGTGTTCGCGTTTACTAGGGTCGGGCTGTCAAAAATGCGGCCCGTGCTCAATCGCCTGGTCACGTTTCCGTTGGCCAGGAAAATATCCACCTGCCTGTGAACTGCGAGTTGACAGCATGTTCTTACAAGATTTACCAGCCTCAAGTCTTCTGTTGCATAGAACTTTAGCGAGGTTCAGGACGTGGAGAGTGTGGGCCGCGGCGATACAAACAGGTTGCGGCAGCGTTTGTCATCTCAAAATTTTCATTCAACGTGCAAGTGCCTCATCCCTTTGCCTCTCCGGAATTTGCCATCTACCGCAATTTCATCAAAAGCGACCTTTTACAAAATAAGAAACCAGAAACATAGTTGCCATGGCGGATGCTGCGAAACAAGAGGCGCAACCTCCCTTGGTAGATACCATCCTTCAACAGGGAAAGCTTGCCTTTGACCCAGACTTGACGGAGGCAACACGGCGAGAGAATCTACCGAAATTCAAGGCCTTGATTGATGGGTATTATAACTATAATATTCCATCAATAAACACTTGACTAACATGGCACAGCACTCGTACACTAGCACTATTGCCAGTCTTGAACCTTCTAGTGCAGCCCGGCCGTGTGCAACCATGGCTTCATTCTCCCTTAATATCGGCTCTGGCTCAGATTCCCTTGAGAGCACGGGGGGTCCAAGACACTATCGAGTTTGTTTTATCCGTCCACCCAAGCTCTCGTGCAAGACCATCAGATGAGGTCAAGAAGCGCGCCAGCATTTCTCATGAAGCTTTGAATGCTGCCTCTCGACTTTTGTCGTCTCCACCTGTTGGCTTTTCGCCAGAGACTTGGTTTTTCAAGATTGGTCCTCAAATATTTTCCCTTCTCCAGGGGGGAGGGGAGCCAGAGATGGATAAAGCTGCAGCATTCATCATTGGATTTGGGATCCTCGGCCGAAAGCAATATGGCGCTCCCGGTATGTCTCCCCAGCAATTTGCGTAACGTTTACTGACCGTATTAGGGACACCTGGCTGGAAAGCATTTGTCGAGCCCATGCTGCAAGGCATAGACCCTACGGTTGGGTCGAAACTCAATCAACCTGCAGAAGACGAAATTATAACTTTGGGTGTCCCAAAAGTGCTCGTATCATCCACGGAAGTCTCGAAAAGTCTACACAACTTATTGACGCTACTGACATCTCACCCGCACCCCTCTTTGGCAAAACGACTTCTGAAACCTATATGTCTTCCATTATGGTCTTTAGCTTCATGGCCGGACGAAAACGAGACTACCAAGGCTACTTTTCGCCAACCGGCAAGGCAGCTATTGAAGATCTTGATTCAACTGTGGCCTTCCACGCAGAAACCGGATGGCAAGAGTGGTGGCCCTACCATGTCTCCCATTCTCAGCTCTATTTTACAAAATCTGCTATTCAAAGGTAGGTCAGAGCTGGGTAAGGTGTCATGGGAGTATGCTTCCAGCAAAGATGGCGGCATTCAAATTCAAGAGTCAAGCGCTTTAGCACAGCCTTCAATTCCTAATCTGGAAGTTATGGGGATTGCAGCCGATAAGTTTATTGCGTTGATTGGCGATCTAGACAATACGCCTGATTTTGAAGTGGAAATTTCCCAGCTTTTTATGAGTTTATGCAGCAAATGGCTTTCAGATGACAGCAACAAACTTCCGGGAACCCCTATTATTACGCGACTTGAATCAAGTAATGATCAAGTGGATTTCGAAAAGGAAATGATCGAGGCCACGGTCATGCAGAAAATGATGTCCGCATTTCCAGAAAAACTTGTTAGTGACTCGCAACAAGTGGTTGACCTCGTCAACAAAGTCCTTTCAGACTTCATTGCGAATAAAAGAGGCGACGCCGATGGCGAGGATGCTGTCGAAGTGGCGCTCAGCTTATTAAACATAATATTGACATCAAACTCTCGGATTGCGTCGGATGACCCGGCCATGGTCGCTATCAAATCCTATTTGCAGTCAATAAGCCGAATGGATAACCAAAGCGTATCCAAGACAGCAAATAATCTATTACAAATTTTCAAATATCGCGACACAATCAACGAGCCCGAGATGGCTGCTCAACCAAAACCAACAGACCAACAACTGGAAGACCGCAAGGGCTACAACCTTGCACTCTCTTATTTAACCACCGCAGATTCGCCACCGCCTGTTCGTGTTCAGGGGCTCGAACTTCTATCCACCTTGATCAAATCCAGCAGTTCCGTCCTTAACATACCAGCGCTCATCGTCCTCTTTTCATCTCTTCTCCAGGATCAAGAAGAATACATCTATCTCCGCGCCATCCAATCCTTCATCCAGCTCTCCCAAAAACATCCCAAATCCGTAATGAAAGATCTCATCGACCGTTACGTCGACCCGAACGAGGACTCTCAACTCGATCAGCGCCTGCGACTCGGCGAAGCATTGCTCCAAGTCATACAAAACAACGCTCTCGCTTTCGCCGGCGAAACAGCACGTTCGGTCTGCGAAGGTCTGCTATTCCTTGCCGGCCGTCGTGGCTACAGACCGAAGACGGAACAGGAACAGCAGAAACGTAATAGGCTGAAGAGAAAGCAAAATGCAGAGGCGGAGGAGGTGTGGGATGGTCCGGTTCCGCAACTTGACGAGGTTCTCGAAGAAGAAATGGGTAGGGATGAGGATATGCTAGCTCAAATCGTTTCTGGGTGGGAAAGCAAACGAGGGTCCGAAGATCTTCGTATCCGTGCTTCTGCGATTTCTATCCTTGGCTCAGCAATCGAAGCCAATATCGCAGGTCTAGACTCGTCGACAGTCTCTACAGCGATTGACCTCAGCATCCATATTCTCACTCTTGAGACGGAGCATGAACATGCCATTCTCCGCCGTTCTGCAATTCTCTTAATCATGAATTTCGTCAAGGCATTGGACACCGCGAGATCTGAAGGCAGGAAACTAGGTTTTGGCTTTGTGGGGAAGAGTCTCGAGGATGTAGAAAGGATTCTGCGATATGTGTCGGAGACTGATAACGATGAGTTGGTGAGACAGCATGCCGGGGATGTTAGTGAGGGGTTGAAGGCGTGGCAGATGAATTCTTTGATGCCAGTCGAGGGTGCCATGCATGGTGAAATTGGGGAGTTAAGAGGGTTGAGTATTACGCCAGGTGGTGTGCTGAAGGATGGAGCTGGGAGGACGAGACCTAGGATTGAAGAGGTTGAGTGAGTGGGAAGTGCCAGCAGTTTTCTGGTCTAAAGCAATTGGAGTGCGATGAGAGTGGGACATATTGGATCTGATGCCGTGTATCTACTGATATATCATCTTCTCTATTGGATCTCAACCCCCTTTACTACTAGCAGCGCCACCATCCCATCTCTTGTCGAAACTTTGCGCTTGGCTCCAAGCCCGCACTTCATGCCGCCTCACGCTATCTCATACCACCTCACGCTGTCTCATGCCACCTCCGCCTCTATCACACTCTCGCTATACAAATCATTGGCAAAATAAATCTTCGAAATCTTGAGCCCAGCAGCTTCAAGCAATGCCCGGTGTTCCTTTTCCGTCCGTTCCATGCCGGAGATGTGCATCATATTCATATCCTCAATAGTCATGAACCTCGATGCTTTCCTTTCTGGAATAACCCATTCATTGATTAAGAGGCGCGAGTACCCGGGCTTCATCGCCTTACGCAGATTCGTGAGAATCGCAACGTTGTGCTTATGGTCGTGATCGTGCATGATGAAGCGAAGATAATATACACGAGCGCCTTTTTCGTGTTAATACCATGAGTATATGGATCGAAGAATGATGATATGGACAAACCTTTAATCGGCTGCACCTCATTAAAATCATAACTCATAAACTCCACCCCCGGAATATCAACGCCCTTCATCGCCGTCAGATCCTGCACCACCAACCTCCCAGGAATCCCAGGAAACACATCCCTCAGCAACTTCGCCTGATGTCCAAAGCCACCCCCGACATCAACCATCATAACCCCTCCCTCAAACCCCTCAATCAACCTCTCCCTCACCGGATACAAATCCGTCCACTCCTTATGTCCCAACGTAAAAGAGCCCATCCACAATCCAAACGCATGCAAATACTCACTCTGATGCACGATTTCCATCGCCGTTAAGCCCGTGGTTCCCCGCGCTTTGGACTGCGCGGTGATTCTGGGGTCGGTGGGGTTGCGGTATTTGAGGGAGGCGAGATGGGAAGGGAGTAGAAGCCATGCGGGCCAGAGAAGTCCGAATGTGCATTCCATTGCGGCGAGGTTGAGGGGGGTGGCGAAGGTGTGGCTTACGGTTGAGGAGGTGTAGCTTTCTGTGCCGGATTCTTTTATGGAACCGTAGGCTGCGAGACAGCGGAGGAGACGACCTTTATATATTTTAGCATCCTAAGCTTCTTCATTCCTAATTTCAACATACTTATAAGCACTACATCCGCGCCCGTTTTCGCAGCTATCATCTTAGCAGATTGCGGCGTCTCCTCCTCATCTAGCAGCTTGAAAATCCCAAGCTCAATTGCGATTTTCACCGTAGCTGTCTCTAGTGGCTGCAACAAATGACAATTAGATGGCGATATGAAGGGATTTGGGAGGTTTGACTCACTTGGAAACAGATCCGTTCGACGACGTCGACGGGCTGTTCTAAAGCTATCACTAGGTCTTTCGCTGCTTCTAATAATTCTTTTCTGGCATCTACATCTTGTGGGGCGTTTGCTGCGATGGCGAGGAGTTGGGCTTTTAGTGCTGCTGTGGTGTTTTGCTGGGAAGTCATTTTTGGGGTGAGTTTGTGGGAGTTTAAATATGGGGATAAAATGTAAATTCAGAAGCTGGCTATATAAGTACTCAGCGGAATAAGCCCGCGCTAGTCCCGGAGTAATAGCTCGCTAAGATGTGAGAATCCCAATCGTTCACGATCGCACATAGTCATCGGCTGTTTTGATTCGCTGACTCGTATATGGGGACCGCGGGGTGGCTTTCAGCTACGACTCCATTGCGCGTAATGTTCTTTACTCGGGTTCTATGTGGAAAGCCGTTACTCGATACGCATCAGATACATCAGCTACTTGGTAATTGTATCGATGATCTGGCTAGAGTCTCATCGGCCCGGAAGGCCGGGGAAAAAGTAAGAAGTCAGGATTAAGATAGGTACGGCTCGGGACTTGATCAGCAGTTTATGTACTCAAGATGGAAGACTAGTGGTCGGCAGAACCAGCGTAACTTCAGAAAAGCTCGCTAAAGATATATGAGCTGGGTCGTTTGAGCCCCACCTCCCCCCCTTCTTTCTCGCTTATTTTTCAATTCCCCTTGCCGTAAGATCAAACAACTCAAATATTAATATTACGCTATTCTAAAAACGGCAAGTAGAAAAGGCTCATCACAAAACGGATTTCATATGAATGTTACAAGTCCGAGGGATCTAGTACGCTAATTAATGGTGAACCGGCAAAGTCAAAGATGTGCTAGCACCCTTTTTTTGAGAGATTTTCTAAGCTTTTCACTGTAAAGATGGTTACGTTTTTTAAGAATGGAATGAATGAAGCTATGGAGATGAAAATTCTGGGTAAATGATATCGTAAAAAAATATGGAAAAGACTCTCCCCGGGACAAAATTGAGGCCGACCACGCTCAAATAAACCCATCAGCCAATATTCCTCAACACAAGTATGAGACTATAGCAGCTTCAGCTTGGCTCGCTTTGCACTTACACCTGCATGTCTTACCCGTCCAGGTGTAGTCTCCCAGAGCAGCGGCTTCCTTCCGCGGTGAGTTTCTGTATTATCACTCTAGCAGCAGATATATTGAAGGATTGAGAAGGCCTCTCGCTCGTTTCATTTTTAGATTCGCATACCGCGAAGTTGAGGGTTGCGATTCGTTGAAGTTTATCGTAGGTGTAGCCATAGACGGCGGAAATTGCACCTTGTCCGAGGGCATTATGATGGATACGACATTGAGATGCAGCAAAGGCGTGTGAATAGTACGGAGGGCGCACTTCGGTTTGAGCACTCTTGCTCCTATTAGGTCCCCAAGTAACACTGAAAGTTTTCTTAGTTGCATGTACATTCTAAAAACGAGGTGCTTCGGGGAGCTAGAAAGGTGAAACCTTGCCCTTTTCTTACTTCAGAGCCTCCTTCGTTCCTCAGAAAGGCTTCCTTAGCCTTCCGACTTAGTAGAAAGGCAAGCCTCTATCCCATTTCCGTCTTACCCTAGAAAGACCTCGCACCCCGGGGAATCTTTGATTATTTGATTCTAAAGAGACTCCCTAGACTAGCCCCACACCCCTGCCCCAGGGGAATCTAGGAAGGCATGGTTCACCAGTGGGGATCAGTGCTCTGGAAACACTTGCGATCAGAAATCCTTTTTCAAAACAACAGCAAAACATAAATTGAATCCGAGTATGTTATCGTTTATAGGTGATCATACTTCTTGTTTCTGTCTATTCAGAATTCAATTCATGGGCGTTGTTGTGATTGAATAGATGAGGGTGACTTTTTGAGTGTTTCCAGAGCACCGACCCCAACTGGTGGTTGGGTTACGTAATCGAAGTCTAGCGCCGCTCGTCCCCCGCCATCTTAAGTTAATCACGTAAGGTCGGAAATTTCCTGGCTAATCAGAGCGCTGTCGATTAGACCTCATCAAATAGCTGCAATATTTCATCAGTTCTCTCTCAAAGTTAGAAGAAGACAAGCTATAATTAATGTTGGTACGGGATGGATTTCGAGACTTGATGGTTTAGAGGTGCTCCTAAACAAAGACACTGTATAGAGCAAGCAGCCCGCTGTCCAAAGTGCAACGCAAAAGATGCTTAAGTTGTTCCCGTGATTTAATGTTGCAGTACACGATAAAGTAAGGGATCAGCTGCTGGTGAGATTGAGATGAGCTAATAAAAAAAGGCATCATCGTGCGTATCATCTTTCATACATTAGATGGAACATCGCCTCAACAGGTTTATTGTACTCGGCAAAAATAATGTGAAAATAAATGCGCTAAAGGATAGCTTGAGAGCGATGGAAAAGCGCCGGAGGGTTCTTGTGAGAAACTCGCTTACCGCGTGGTCCGTGCGCATCTACATCAGGGGGGGCGACTTATTCGCAATTGCTACCCTGCATTCCTACGTCCACCAGCCTCGTCACAATTCGCGAAAAATAAGCTCGCCCCAATAAAACTAACTATGTACTAAATTGCATGTGTACCATGCTATAAAATATAAAGATGTAGGATTTACTGTACCGGTAATTGGGTGATTTATTGAATTATGTAACCAAAAACGGCACACTGTAAATAGAGAATGTGACCCCCTGCCCTGAAATGCTCGTCCACAACTACTCTTACACCGATGTCAACCAAGATTAGCGTTCTCAATGGCTTCAAGAGCCTCAAGCAGCTTGTATTGGGCCGAATATGCAGGTCCAAGTTCACTATCGCGGGGTAAGCGAGGGGGAACAAGCCAATAGAACAGCAAATTCTCAAAATGGGTCTCCCGTTTTCCAAAACTAATAAGGAAGGTTTGTAATAGTCAAAATGCATTATGGTTCGCGCATGTTTGTGTAAATTTTCAAGCTAAGTTGCTTACTTGCAAAGTGCTTTGGACAAAAGAATTTGAAGTAAGCAAAATCATTTTTATCAACAAAGCAGCATCTAAAGCAGCATATATTACAAAAAACTTGGACTCTGGTTAACACTTAGTACAGAGATTTATTTCTTGGCAACGTGAAGGCTCCAATATGCGTTCCCATGAAAAGTGAATTAAATTGAAGTTGCTATGGCTTCCAAGAGCAGAAGCGAGATCTCCCTTTGTCTATACCAAAACACTTCACTTCAACAAACTTAACGCCGGATTTCTCCCGGGCATAGCAACCCCCGCTTTTCAGATCCACATCGGTGAATAGGAATACATATAGCCCGGGCTACAAAGCTGAAGCCGGCCGGCCGGCTGTGCTGCAAGGCTGGACAGTTGCGGGGCCGACGCGTTTCTCTCCGCCTCTAATTCTACTTCCTCTGCGACACTTCCCGACCCTTCCCTCCACAACACCATACAGCTCATCCCAACAACACGTCTCCGATTCGCGCTCGCGTCAGTTTTTGTCGTTACTTGATTGAAAGATTGTTGCAAGCTTCCTGTGCATTGGTATGTATTCTAACTCCCTCTCTCTTTGGTTTTAACCTGTTCACTTCCGAGCTCTGCATGGCAACGGTCTCTTCACAAAAGGCCTTCGCGCCATCGCGAAGCTTCCTGATCCATCTTCGTCAAGTGAAGCTCTTTGCTCCGGGATCTACTTGTTGCGCGGTATACTGATGTTAATAGGTCTTGTTTTCTCCCGTCGCAATCGGGTCGCGCGCCCGATTTTCAGAAAAAGCATCCACCCTCTTCATTCCCAACAATCGCGCGTTTCTTTCCAACCGAGTTGCTTGACAGCCTGATCCATTGATCAGAACTGAACCAACTGTCAAGATCTATCTCAATCGCGTTCCCCCAATCGCGTTGCCATGCTGCGATTGGCAATCCGACCCTTTGATCAGAACCGAGCCAGCCATCAACACCACTGTTAATCACATTCCCGTGCTACAGTACTCTGCAGACAAAGCAAATCGTAAGTTCACAGTCATGCTATCTCACCCAACAACCCTTCTGACCTATAGAGAAGTCATCGTCCCATCCTTGTGAGGGAATGGGCCGCACGTGACTCTGGCGCTAGCAGATGGTCTGTGCTCTGTAAGATAAATAGTCCTCGCACCTTGGAACCTCTTTAGAACTCCGAATCCCTGACAATCCTGTCTTATTCAACAAACGTTGCTGAGGTTCAAGGCACATAGCACATCTGCATTCACTATGTCTTCGTTGGCATCCACAGGGTTCGGCGCAAACCCAGGCAAGCGCTCTAGTAAGACTTCTGCAATTCTCCAAGAATTTGAAGGCATGGAAAGTCCACCAACACCAAGAGGCGCCCAGGCGAAAAGAGGAGCATCGCCGAATGGATCTGCTTTGCCACTGCGGAAGAGAACCAAGACCTCTGCACCAACAAGAGTCCAAGGTCCCATTACCGTTGGATCATACATCAACAATCCGCACATTCTCATTCATGCCAGAGCCACAACCAAGAGCAAAGATAGCATCTTGGGAATTGCATTCTCTCGGATCCCGAATCCACGAGCTAACGCACAGATGGATGGCGAAGGAAAAATGCTCAAGGTTTCTTTTGACATTGTAAATCTTGATCCTGATCTCTTCCCTGGCTATTCAAATCTGGAAAACATCCAACCGGAAAAGAAGGCAGAACTCATATCTGCATATCTCTCTGCTAGAACTAGGCAGAGAGAAAGGGGTGGGCGCTGATTAAGGGAGGCTCTATTACGTGAGTTCTTGTGGGCGCTCTTCAAGGGAAGCTCTTTCTAGGGCGCTATCACGTGAGTTCTCCGTGGACGCTCTTTAGGGGAAGCTCATTCAGAGCGCTGAAGGGGGGCTATCACGTGAGTTCTCGGTGGGCGTTCATTAAGGAAGCTCTTAGGTGAGTCTTTAGTGGGCGCTCATTTAGGGAAGCTCTTTTAGGTTGAAGGGGGGGCTATTACGTGAGTTCTCTGTGGGCGTTTATTAAGGAAGCTATTTTAGGTGAGGTTTTAGTGGGCGCTCATTAAGGGAGCTCTTTTAGGGTTAAAGGGGGGCTATCACGTGAGCTTTTACTGAGCGCTCATTAAGGGAGGCTCTATTACGTGAGTTCTAGTGGGCGCTTATTAAGGGAAGCTCTTTTAAGTGAGCTTTTAGTGGACATTCATTTAGGGAAGCTTTCTAAGGGGGCGCTGAAGGGGGGGGTTATCACGTGAGTTTTTCGTGGACGCTCATTTAGGGAAGCTCTTTTAGGTGAGTTCTAGTGAGCGCTGAAAGGGGAAAGGGGGCCGGGGGGGGCTTAAGTGAGTTCTTAGTAGGCGTTTATTAAGGGAGGCTCTTTTAGGTAAGCTCATAATGGGCGCTTATTTAAGGAAGCTCTTTCAGAGCGTGAAAAGGGGGGCTATTACGTGAGTTCTAGTGGGCGTTCATAGAAGGATCTTTTTAGGGGAGGGCGTGAAATTATGGAGTCTTGTTTTGATAGAAGGTCTGTTCTTTTAGTGGGCGCTCAGAGCTTTTGGGGGCGCAGAAGGGGGTGTATCACGTGAAATGACGTACCATCATTTGGCTCTGCCTGCCTGCAGGAGTCCGTTTCACGTGATTATTCCTGCATACGCTGAAACTACGAAAAAGTGAGGATATACTATTATGCGAACGGAATGCAAACAGACCAGAATGCCTTAAAAATGAGTCCTAAAATCAAACCCAAATCCAAAATCCAAGGGTCAAAAATCCTGCCACAGGAAATCACCCCTTTCACGCTTAAACTAAGCTTAGAAGTGCCTCCTGGGGGGGGGAGGCTTACAGAAGGGGGGGTGAAGGTTCTATTCTAGAAAGCATGCCCGGAGGAGCCCGGAGATAATCCAAAAGAGGAAGTAAATTACTATTTAGGCAGGTGTACGCGCAAACACGTGACTCCTATTGACGAGACCATCGATCTCAATTCTGCTGGCTCCTTTTACCAACCTTCTGATCTTCGAATTGGTACGGATAAGAAAGACCATCGTGTGCCCGTCTTCGCATTTATGCGTCCGGGTACCTATCCAACTATCTGCTTCCGTGTTCATAGGGAACAGGCAGATTTCTTGGGTAGAATCGAATACTCGCAAGCAGGAGTCAAGTGGGAACAAATAGATTTCTTGCCACAATACGAGAAGACGGATGCAGATGGGAAGTTATCATGGAAGGATATCAAGAAACACCTCATGGGGCTCTTTAAAGAGACTCCTAGAGTGCCTAAATGTAAGTTGCCACTTCCCTAGACTTAGAAGAGGACTTCAAGTTGACTTTTTGGAAAGCAGCAGTAGTGATGCCAACCAAGGGTGAACAATCCGACACAACCACTGTTGTCAAGCCCAACAGTGGAAGTGAGATGCGAAAGTCAGCTCCTCCATCCCTTCGCTCAGCAGAGCCACAAGCATCGCATGATGGAGTCCAGTCGGAGGACGCAATCCACCGCGATGCCGCCACCAGCCAATCCGTTGCCGAAGAAGCATACCATAGCGAAGAAGATACACTGCTTGTAGCTGATCCTATAGCAGCTTCTGCACATGGAGCTTCTGATGGGATGGGGAACGGCGACGATAATGCAGCCAATAACGAAGTTTTTGAACGCGATATTGTCGACAACGGTGAACTCTTTGTCCAAGCCTTGCAAGCTGAAGCTGATGCCGATGCCGACAAAGCAACCGACAAGCGGACGAAGGAGCTTCAGGCCAAATGTAACAAATTAATCTTCGACTTGGAAAATCGCGAAGAGAAGATTGATAGCCTCTCTCGCACAAACGAGGAGCAGGAAGAAAGCCTCCAGGACCTTCGCAGCGAATTGGGAACTCGCAATGAGTCGTTCGAAACTCTCACTCGAACGAATGAGAAGCAGTGGAATAAGATGAAGGAGCTCCTTGCCGAATTAAAGGCTCGCCGCGAGACAATCAAAGCTCTTCGAGTCAAGGGCGCTCAGCTAGAAACCGAATTGAAAACTAGCAAAGAGAAGAGAAATTCCCTCGCCACATTGAACCAGGGTCCGAAGGACTCGGTATCACAAAAGAATACCACCATCAAAGCCCTCGGTAGCATGATGGGGGAACTACCCTTATCAGAATCTTCCTCCAACTCTACGGCCCTCTCCCAATCCAACTCCTCAACAGCGGACATATCGCTCTCCGACTATAAGGCCTTTGATGAAAACTCTCCCAATGCCGGCCTCCTCTACTACAAGCGTCGCGGCAAACTCCTAACCATCGCTGGCAAAACCTACGAAGAACGCCTGGTTATCTGCCCATTAAAACCTTTCACCCCGACCAGCACAGAGCCAAACAATCATTATTTCAAATCTGCAGGGGTTCATCGCCTTGGAGACCGTGTAGTTCGACGTTACGAGTGCCTAAGTCTGGAGGAGGAGCCGAAGGAAGCAGGAAAAGCCAAGTTGGTAGATTATCCGGCTCCGGGGAAGGATTGCATTGTACAAGATAAGGATAATGATAGAGCAAGATTTGCAGTAACGGCGATTTTGAGGGAGGTTTCGGAGGAGGAGGAGGCACCTTAGATTTGGGGCCGGGGTAGTTTATGCGGTGGTGTTTTTGTAGAAGCTGTTGGCGTTTTGACCGTGGGGTGGGGAGAGACTTTGGTGTCTTTCCGAGAAGAGTTTGTATGATAATTTCGACAGAGAGTGTCTGGAAAGAGCCAGAAAATGTATGATTTACTTGTAACACTTCAGCGAAACCAATGAATAAATGTGAGAAGATAAGAAATATGCCCAAAAATCCTGAATTTTACCAAGTCAATCTCATGAGAAATGATGAATATTGTCTTTTTGACTTAGAAATTTGAGAGGTTCTTCATGTATTTTATGCATTTTGTGCAATTTTTATGCATAATTCCTCTCCTCTCGCTATTGTTTAATCTTTGAGTCACTCCTTGCTTATAATAGAATAGAGCTAATCTAGGAATAAAAGCTAACCAGAGAAGAGCCCAATGACTTATAATTGGTTGAGAAATTAATATTTTTAAATCTCTAAGTGCGTTATGTTCTAATTTTAATGTTTTGCAAAAGTTGACTTAGATAAAGCATGGATTTCCAGTCATAATTGATCTTCCCTAAAAGCTATTTATTTAATAAGTTGCTCTTATTTTACATCAAAATAGAATTGACTTTAGAGTGAACTAAAATTAGAGAAGATCCCAGAAATTTCTAATTGGCTGAGAAATTATCCTTCCGAAATCTCTAAGTGATTTCTATTTTATTTCTGATGTTTTGTAAAACTTGACTTAGAAATATCATCGGTTCTCAGTCACAATTATTCTTCACAAACGACTGGTCATTCTATAAGTTACTCTTGTCTCACAGTAAAATAGAATCAACCTTAAATGAGCTCTAATTAGAGAAGAGCCCAGAAATCTCTAATTGGCTAAGAATTTACTCTTTCAAAATCTCCGAGTGCTTTATGTTCCATTTCTGATGATTTGCAAAAGGTGACTCAGAAAAGTCCTGGGTTTTCAATTATAATTATCGGGAGGTATAATTATTCTTTCTTAAAACGGAAATTTACAAAACTGCCCCCCCAAAATCGGAATACGTACAAAACTACTCCCCTCAAATTCTTACTAATAATTTCAGGAATTGGATTGATTTTTGATAGATTTCCCGTATTCGGGGCTTTCGTTTGATTATATTCCGGTTCCGTTACGATAATTGTGGCGTGCATAGTATCCATTTGAAGTTGGGGTAGTCCCCCCGTTCGATTTAAGGGGGTAATTTTGTTCGACTTTTCTTACAAAACTACCCCCTTCTAAATTTTAATCATAATCTCTATAATCAAATCTAGTTACAAAAGATCCCGCGTACTCAGTGCTCCCATTTAATCATATCGCAGTTCCGATGCGACCGTTGTGGCATATACAATATGGGTTTTAAGTTAGTGTCAGGGAAAGCTAACGCCTACGGCAATTAGGGTAGGATGAATCAAATTGTCTACGAAGGAGGAAAGAGATTCGTAAGGAATCGAGAACCATAACTACACTAGCGTGCCCCACTTGCACTCGTCACCCACCGAACTACCATATCCTCACAGTTAGGGTGGTCGTCGGCGCTGGAGGGGGGAGTGCGCCACCTGTGGCTACGAACCACTACACCAGCGACGACGAACCTGCATGATCCAAGCCCCCTCTGCGCCGCGACGACTACCCTACTTTGAAATCGGTATTGCGCATCCCATAATTGACCTATATGAGCCACCATATGCTCAAATTATCGGTTTTGGAGTCGTGAGTAAGATGCGAATGAAAGAAGGGGCCCCGGGGGGGTAGTTTTGTAATTAAAAAAGTTTTGGGGGGTAGTTTTGTAAATTTCCGTTCCTAAAAACTATTCATCTTATGCCAAAATGGAATTGACCTTGAATAAACTCAGATTAGAGAAGAACCCAGTAATTCTTATTAGCTAAGAAATAATTGGGCAATAACTCCAAGTGCTTCATGTTCTATTCTGATACTTTGCAAAAGTTGACTTAGAAAAATCAAGTTTTTAGTTATAATCATTCTTCCCAAAAGACTATTCATTCCGTGCATTACTCGCCGAAACAAAGTCACGTTGAGCAAGCCAGCTTGTGGGAGATAAAAGTACTTCATTATACAATAACTCGTAAATCTGAATTCTCTGGTAGTAAGAGCACCTAAATGGGCTACAAGGGACTAACCATGCATATGCTCCGACATTACTCTTTTCTTATACTAAAATGGAGTTAATCTTGAATAAAACTAGAATAGAGAAGAGTCTAGCAATTTATTATTAGCCGAGAAGTAATCGTTCGAAAACCTTGCGGTTGAAAATGTAATGATTTGAAATTTTGGAAGTTGTAAAGTTGATCTGAAAAAATTATCTAAAGCGAGCTTGCGAGCTGTATCTTATACTTGAGGTTGAACTGGGGCGGGCCACTATGCTTAGTCAACTCTGTATATTGAGAAAGTGAATTGAATCTGCTACGCTAATCGCTCAGCAGTGGTGGTCAGTGCTCATGAGACACTCGCGATGGGAAATCCATTTCCAAAAAAACGAAAAAACAAAGATTAATAAATCTGAGTATGTCAGCCTCCAGAAGAGACTGTACCCCTTGTTTTTGTTTATTTAGAACTTATTTCCAGCGCATTCTTATGATAAGTTAGGCAAGTGTGACTTTTTGCCTGTCTTATTAGTATTGACTATCACTAGCAGAATTTCTAATATGATACTCAAATTCCCCTTCAAATAATAAGGCAAATAATTATGCGACGTACAGTATTAATATGGACTACGATCTCGTTGGGTCCGGGCAATGTCGCCGTCGCCGTCTAAATCCGGGCAGGGAATTCTCCCTCGTGTCGTATCTCGCATTCGAGCCTAGTTCTTGAGGTCTCAGTTAATAGGGTTCTAATTCACTTGCCCTCGCTTCCTCTTCCTCCGGGCCTCCGCCCTCCACTCATACCTTCCAACCACTTGACCAAAACCCCCACATAAACCGCAATATTGCACCTCCCATCAACCAATCAACGATTGGCTAGGTGCAGTTCCATCTTCGGATTAGACTTGGCCGCACAAGAGCAAACTAAGTTCAGATGCCGACTCCTTCACGGGAGCTCCTGGTAGATCAGGTTTCTTGGTCCTTCGGGATTTCTTTTGCTGGTTTTAGCTATCTTTTTTTGGTTCCTTTTTTGGTTTTTGGGTGGGTTTGGGTCTTTTTTGGAGGGAAGGAGGGAGGTGGTGGGAGGAGGTTGGGTTTTGAAGGTGAAGCCGATAACTTTTGGTGATTTGGGCGAGGCACTTCGACTGCGGCCTCGGGGCAATTCCTAGATAGTACTTCCAGTATTTAACCGTTCTGTTCTATTATTTAGTGAAATTTCAAAGGAGACCCAGACTACTGAGATTTCCTAGTAATACATAGACCAGATTCCTTTCTCTTTGTGCCGAGTTGGTATTCACTGCGTCTTTCTCACTTTCGAAGTCTCTCAATTGCGAACTGCTCGCCGAGCTACCTACTATTATATTCAATATTGTTAACTGCATTGCGCCCGCTCAGAATAGAAATCTTTTATTCTCCGCTGCAAGAGTACAACCAAGAACGATTTGCACATCTAAAAATACATCCGAGACAGTAGAAACAGGAAAATGACGAAATAAGGCTCCACTCTCGCTTTCATAAACCAGGCAACATATCGCACATCCACACTTAACACCCCAAATCAACCTCCAAAACATTTCCCCCCTCTGTAAAATTCCCCGCCCCAATCGGATGCAAAATTCCCCCGTTCGTCGTAATATACACCTTTCCCTTCTCCCCCTTTCCTCTCCCCAAAGCCACACTCGTTGGTCCCGGAATAACCGTCTCATTCACACCTCCAAGCACATCCACCACCGTTCCCCCAGGTTCAAGCGGGACTCTCAAAAGCGCATTATCAGCTTGTCCAGCCAAATACGCAACACCAGCGTTGGCATCGAGCGCAAAATCATCAACGCTAGTATTGTTATATAATAGTTGTGCCGCTCCGGAGGTTTTCCAGCCGGAGGTGGAGAGTTGGATGGGGATGCGGCCGAATGTGAGTTTGCCTAAGTTGCTGAAGTAGAGATACGCTGTGTCGTTTTTGGGAGTATGTAATACTTTTAAGCCATCGACGCCGATAGCTCCAGCGACTGGGGAAGCCAATTCAGTTTCGTTGACGAGGACACTCGTTGCCCCCGTTTTGGAATTCAGGAGGAATATGACGCCGTTGAGGGAGTCCGAGATGACAATAAGATTTCGCTCTGCATCCAGAGTATCCATGCCATTGAGGAGGCCGGAAGTGGGGAAATTTGCAATTTCTTTGGTGATAAGACCGGTATTTGTTGTGAAGTTATAGCTTCGAAGATCAAGAGACCACACAGCGTAAGAGCCAGGAGTATCGCCAGCCACAAGGGAGAAGTTTCCTACAATGATATAGAATTGGTCGCGGCCGAGTTCTGTCAGCCCCAGAGCTACGGTGTACTGAGGGAAGTGGTGAAGTAGTTTGGTGTTACTGTTATTGGTTGTGGCGTTGGGGTTTCCGAGGGTAGGGTCAACGATGTAGACTTGATTGGCTTGGAGGAGAGAAACGATGAGCTGGCCGTTGCTGCGGACGCGAATATTTTCAATCCAGGTTGGAAGTGGAAATTGAGAGACCACTTTGGAGGAGATGCTGCTCCCTTTTTGGGAATAGTCATTGAAGGAAAGACATGAAGTCAAGTTAAAGGTAAAGAGGGCTAGCAAAGACTGCAAAAATAGTTGTTTGCTAGACTTAAAATGCATGATGTAGACTTGAAGTTGGAAGACGATGCTACTTTGAAACAGAGTGAAAATATCGTGGGAATGCTTCAATATTTACACAGCGCCTTGGAGGCTAACAAGCCTCTCAGCACTAACTTCTGAGGCTGAGAACAGTCTGACAGAATACGATAACTCATTCTTCGGGGTGTGTCACCAGTGCACCACACGGAAATCTAGGAGTCAGTCACAAGAATTGGAATGAAGTCCCGCTTTGAAAAATTCTAACCTGTTTTCGGGTTGTTTCCGCCGAAAAGGAAATTTGAAGTTGCTACAGACGCGGGGTTCAAGTGGACAATTGCTTGCGAAAGATAATTGAGAAACTTAAAGTGAAGGATGTGTCACTACGCCGAGAACTAATTGAGCTCGCCGACGAAAAGATGTAGGTGGCGTAAGTGGCGCGGCTGGAATAAGCGGGCTGCCAAGGATCCCAGCGATCTGGGCCCCCTTTACGCTCGACTGAATTAAGCGAATCGCTACGATTCACGTAAATTCACGCATATGGCTCATGTACATCTCCTCACATGAAGCACATCATTGAAACTCACGCACAAAGATCTTTGGAGGATTTATTGCCTGGATTGTAAAGAGGTTTATTCTTGAAGTACCTTGAGATTCTACCCTGCTCTGCGTGCCCAGGTACTGTCAGGGTTTGGCCACGTGACTAACTGTGGCGCCAATACTCACGTGCCAGGGCCCCCTTACAACCATTCGGGCGCCTATAGCTCGGCCCAGGAGCGCCGGAGATGATCGGGCTTAGAACTGGATAATCTCCAGGGTTTTACCCTATTTGTATTTAGCTTGGCTCGTATTATTCGCGTTCTATTCATCCGAATAGAAGCCTTATTTGGTTAGAGTTAATTATTTGGACCTTTATTCTCTCTTTTAGGTCTGGTATAATAAGGGCCAAAATGGGAGTATTCTAAGAAATGGGAGAGATTCTCTTATTCTAATTTTGATTCTTTTTAATGGTTTGGTATAATAAGGCATTAAATGGGGGAGAAAGGGTAAGGTTATAATCTAATTAATATAATATTTATTAATTCTAAGTAATTTTGCAATTATTTTATTTAGGCTTAATAATTGTATACTTAATAAAATATAGTTTTTTAAGGTTAAGTAATAGAATTAAGGCTTTAGGGGTTATATTAAACGAATTTAATAACGTGATTTTATGGGTTTAATAATATAACTTCGAAATTATAAGTTAGAATTATTATTCTATCTTTTTAATTAATTATAAATTTTATATGAAAGTTATATTTAAATAGTTAATTATATCTTATCTCTTTTAATTATATATAAAATATTAATATAATTTATTAATATAATAATTATATTTATGATTTTTAGTTTATATATTATTTTAAATCTTTTATTATATTTACGAAAAAGAAACTTTTTCGTTAATTTTTTTTATTTTTATAGAATTAATTATTAAATATTAAATATTCTAAGAATTATAATTAATAGTGCTAATTAAATTAAACTATTATAATTATTTTAATTCTTATATTATATTTAATTTCTTTTTATTTTATATAAATATTCGTTATAATTTATTAATTTAAAAGATTAATTATTTTTTATTAAGAAAATTTAAATTTTATATAAGAGTTTTCTAATAATATAAAAATAATTATTTTATAATATTCGTATATTTAAGAATTAATTATTAAATATTAAATATTTAAAGAATCTTAATTAGTTTATATTAATAATATTTATATATAAATAAGAAAATTAATATTAATTTTTCTATTCGAATTCTTTTAATTTTAATTTAAATAAATAAAAAGATATAAAATATTTAAGCTATTTATTTTACTTTTTTTTAATTTATATAATTATTTGATATAATCTATTAATATTAAGATTATAATTCTATAATTTTCTATATTTAGAATATTAATTAAAAAGTATCTTTTAATAATAATAAAGTTTATAAATCTTATTAATATATTAAGATATTAATTATTAAAAATTAGATTATTTAAGATTATATAAATTAAAATTATAGTATTATCTTTAAAAAGCTTTCTTCTTATAATTATAAAGGTTAAAAAAAAGTTTTTTTTCTTTTAAAAATAATTATAAATTATTAATTAATTAATCCTTCTAATTATAAACTATTATAAGCTTTCAAATTTTTTTATTAAATTAAGTAACGCATATCGCGCTATATAATATTAGCTTCTTTAATTATTTTAAAATCCATTTAGTTGATCTTTGGCTCGGCTTATAGTCTCGGATAGGAGGGACTTTCCTTGCTCACGTGACCATGTCATCAACATGAGCCCACCCCGCCCGCTACACCCGAGAAGCGAGGAAGGATATACAGACCATGAGACTGCGCTTGCCACGATATCACGGTTCCTCTGTGTTTGGTCACGTGTAGACCGGCCTCCGGCCACATCTCCAATCTTCTCTCGTCTACGTACTGTACCTAGGTACTTTGTACCTTCATCCATCTCTTCCAAATCATCGATTTTACATCCCAACGAACAAAGCACACTCAGTGAGCGCTCCCCAGGTAAACCAATGCCGGATGATCCCATCGATGGATTCATTAGCTGGATGAGACAGCTGCAGGTACTGTACTCGTATTCTCGACCACACCCCATCACCAGCATTTATACTACACTTTACACCGCATGCTATATAAATGCTATATATAATGTTCATCTACTTGCGACTCTGCTATCTCGACATCTCTCCTCCGCACCCAAAACCAGAATCATTCACCATCGCGCACTCATCGCAGCATGAAAAGCTCGTAGACACCGCCACAGCCCTAACATTCAGCCAGATTCATTCTCCGCACTTCCACCATTTACGCCAAACGGACAGCCGAGGCCTTCGTGGCACACAAAACATCGCGAGTGTTTCCCAAGTTGCACGCGACCTCCAGATGAGAAGATAGTCCGCAAGAATGCAGCATTCGACTTTCAGCCTTCAACCATCATTGGACCCCGGTTAATCGGCTGGTCTGCCTGTATACAATTTGTATTCTTCCACGCACATTCCGCGCATCAACGTGTCACCGTATTGCTACCGACATCAACAGACTTGTCTCGAACATCTTGTCCCTAGATCATTGGATTCGTGGAAATGTCAGAAATCAGTCAGTTGGTTGGCCCAATCCAGTGCATATATCTTCGCGATATCCCGCGCAACCCCCCTTTTTATTCGTGGAACTGACGAGCTGCACCTGGATGGTAATTTCACGTGATAAACACCAAAAGACATGAACGAACGCATGGAACGCTAGCTCCGCTAGCGCATACCCACGGAGATCCAAGCTTTCCCAGCCGTCGATCCCCTCCTTCGATGGATATTTTCCCCGAGGCAATACCTACCCCACATTCTATCGTATACTCGAGTATGGCCTAGAACGGCCACACGAGCAAGCCGCAGCATCGCAAACTTTCCTGATATCGAGTTCCTCACGACCTCCTGGGTCAGCATATCCTATCGCGTGGGGTTGCAAAGCTCGAGGTGCCTGTAAATGTTGCAAAGATGCAAGACTCCTGTCGCAAAGCTGCACTCACAGACAAATTGCTCCCAGACCACTTTCATCTCATCTGGAGAATATACCCTTGCCGAGAGATGTTTCTTCCATCTTGGTGATCTACGACGTGGGTTAAAGAACATCCATGCAATATATCCGTGGCCTTACTCCTCTTGGAGACGGTTCAGACCCTCCGCCGAGGAAAGGTGCTAAAGCCCGAAAACTGTGCTTCCTATGAAATGGCATTTCTATGCGGGATTGGAGAACACCAATTATTATTTACCAGCAGGTGGTACACGGCATTGCTCGCCGTTACGCAGCTTTCTCGAGGTATACTTAGCCGTGTCATTACCATTTGTGGATCAACTCCTCCCATGTCAATATCCTACCAACGATATGCAGAAGCTTATTAACAACATACAGCAACCAGCAAATAGCGGTCAAGTAAGCTGCATGAAAATCCGGGGAGATGGAGAATCGTCCCTATCAAGCTAGATCGCTTATAGCTTCCCATAAATCTTATGAAAGATTTTCTCCGAAGGGTCACTCGGGACATATTGAGGAGCTGTAGCAAGGACTGGGGCGGGATCTTGCAAATGCTATGCATCCCATACATAATGCACCCGAGCTCGCATTATTTCAAGTTGATGGACCATCCATATTCGTTACCATTTGACGCAAATTGTCGATTGTTGTGCACAGACTTGTTGACGGCCCGGTTTCTTGAGCCACGATGTCAGCCAGGTACGATAATCATGATACTGGACATGAGTTGCAAGAATATGCTTCAGGCTCGAGGGGTCATGGGAGTAATGAAGAGGTATGTTTAACAGCTAAACTTTAAAGTAGAGAGTCTGACAAGCAGCTTCAAAGAAACATGCCGAAGTCGAGATAAAGATCATCCGAGGAAATGAAGCGTTCAACGAGGCGATGCTCAAAGAGCCTCCTAAACCATGGACTTTAGCTACATTTCAGCTATACACTGCTTGCTTTATTGGATTCTTTTGCGCGACAATGAATGGGTATGATGGCTCGTTAATCAACAATCTCCTTCAGAACCCCTGGTTCCTCGAATACTACCATGGCGAAAATGCTGGAATATGGGCAGGAATTGTCACTTCGATGTACCAAATTGGAGGTGTCGTATCTTTACCTTTTGTTGGTCCTGCAGCAGATACCTTTGGACGGAGATTTGGGATGTGGTTAGGGTGCCTTCTTGTTATCATCGGTACCATCATTCAGGGTGTGGCTACTCGTGCGGATGGGACGAAGCAATTCATGGGCGGCCGATTTCTACTGGGGTTTGGAGTAAACATTGCTTCAGCAGCAGGACCGATGTACGTGGTAGAAGTATCGCATCCAGCATATCGAGGGACTGTCACTGCTATTTTCAATTGTTTCTGGTGAGCACATTAATCCAACTCACAACCAACTACCAAATCCACTCACATCCCTCAAGGTTCACCGGTTCCATCGTAGCCAGCGGTGTCGCCCGCGGTGGTCTCAACGCCGGAGGCAACCTCTCCTGGCGCCTGGTAATCTGGATCCAACTCATGTTCTCCGCGATAATCTTCTTCACCGCCTACTTCCTCCCCGAATCACCTCGCTGGCTCTACGTCAACAAGAAATCCGAAGAAGCGAAGAAGATGCTGACGAAATACCACGGCGATGGAAATCCACACAGCGAGTGGGTGAAATTACAGCTGAACGAGTATGAAGAATTGCTGGAGTTGGATGGAGCTGATAAGAGGTGGTGGGATTATAGTGCGTTGTTTAAGAATAGGTCGACTTGTTATCGACTTTTTTGTAACATATGCATCACTATATTCGGACAGTGGGCTGGAAATGGTAAGTTGACATGCCGTTCCACCATGACAACTTCTCACAAAAATAGCCGTCCTATCATATTTCCTCAGCGCAGTCCTCGACACCGTCGGCATCCGCAGTCCCTTCGGCCAAGCAAACATCACATTGATCAACAACTGCCAGCAATTCATCTTCGCCCTCATCGGTGCAAACCTCGTGGATCGCGTGGGTCGACGACCCCTCCTCCTTTTCTCAAACATCGGATGCTGTCTAGTCTGGCTCGCAGTTACAATTTCCACAGCACTCTACACGAACTCCATTCCGCCACTGGCCCCTGGCGCTGACCCAAATACCAACTATGGCACCGATAAAGTTGCAGGAACCGCTGCGTTGGCATTTATATTCCTGTTTGGGTCGGTATATTCTATCGGATTTACGCCACTTCAAGCACTTTATCCAGTCGAGGTACTCTCTTTTGAGATGCGTGCGAAGGGGATGGGATTTTCTGGATTCGCTGTAGCCGCAGGTACCTACAATTCCACCCTACAAATTTCTTTTACTAATTTCCACTAGCCGGTCTCCTAAACCAATTCGCCTGGCCCGTATCTCTCAAAAAGATCGGCTGGCACACCTACATAATCTTCACAGTCTGGTGCGGAATTCAGGCGATCGTAGTCTACTTCTTCATTCCTGAGACGAAGAATCGCACTGTGCGTAAACCCCTTCTCATACCATCCTCACAGCCCCCATCCCATCCCTCATGAAAACACATTGAATATGGGGATACTACGCTAACATAAGCTTCGTCAAAACAGCTCGAAGAACTAGATGAAATCTTCAAATCCAAAAACCCCGTCAAGGCATCCATATCGAGAAAGAAGGTTGGACTGGATGCATATGGCGAGGTTGTAAATATACAGGAAGTTGACCTGTAATCCGCCCACCCATTTCCATCATCACCCTTTCTTCTAGGACGACAACCGTCGACTACATGGGCCCTCGTCATAATTTCATTTGCATCTGAATTTACGCTATAATACGGTCTGACGATATCAATGGAGTTATGATGGCTTGATCTTTTTGGCGCCGCAGGATTTGGCTATGTTGGCGAAGGGCGGGGGAGGCTTGTCGAGGGTTTCTTTGTATATATTTACTTGTCGTGTCGTCACTTTAACATCAAATGTACATACGTCTTATTTTATTGCTACATTCCTTCTCTGTTATAGTTCTGATATGCTCATCTTTTTCACGTAACTCCTTACTACTTCGAACATCGCGGGGGGTTACCGTGCCCCTGTTGTTGTTGTTGTGTTTATTAACGTCTAGGCTAAAAAAAGCAGCCCCCCAAAGCCCTGAATCGTATCGCAGGGTAGGCTGGATGTGTAGGAAACATACTTCGGTGAGCCTTCAGAAAGAATTCCTTTCTTTCCCTCTTCGAATTTTCTTTCAATCCACGCCAAGTGCGCATTTCAAGGGGTTATCTCGCGATACTCATGATAGTAATACCTGTGAGTAGTGCAGATCATGAAGTGGCTGGGTCAAGGGGTTATTGTTCAAGTACCGTATTAATTGATTCAGAGCGCCCCCTCTCCCGTCTTTGACCTCATTGCGCCACATCATGAAAGAGAATTGAGACCAATGGGAGAGGTTTCTACCGTGAATGAACCTCTCCCGTTTTCAAAATCTCTGTCATTTCGATCCTTCTTATGTTAGGTCAAGAGAGTGGAGATTTAAAAGGGGGTATGGTTGAGATTGGAACGAAGAGAACTTATGATATCAAAAGTACCCACGAAGAAACTCTCCTCATGTTCTCTCAGTAAACCATGCAGGCTTCCGATGGGTAAGAGAGTCAAGTGTGGCGTCTTGAAGATGGAGGCTTATCCTCGCTCGCTTGCCCTGTCGTAAACTCAATTATTCACGAAAACTCATTATAACACACCATAAAGTTGGCAGAGGCTTGGTAAGATAATAGGATAATAAAATAAGCTCGATTATCGTTAAGAGGCCGTCTTTAATCGCCCACCCAATCCCGCTCCGTTATTCTCACTAGCTTACCCGGTGATACACTTCATATCCCATTTTTCCGCAGGATGAACTTCCATTGTGCAACCGATCTATATCTCGGAAGTCTGTGTAAAGAACATGCAAACGATTTGCAGGTTTCAGAAGATATTACAATACCCTGGACTCTTTAACTTATTGTCTCTAGGAATTTGAGGGTTTTGATAATCCACACTTTCGCTAGGCGGTTTTGTTTTTGCATATTTGCTGTTAGTATTGAGGCATGATGAAACGCTTTCCTTGTGTCGTGTGAGTTGGAGTGATATCTTGTTTCTCGTGTGCCTACCTGTCTTTGCTTATCTCCAATTTTGGCATAGTCTTTTGAACAACCATAGCATATATGCATCAATTAAGTTCATCCAGCATTTCTGTGGATTACCGTCTTCGTAGCAAGAATGTCAGAATATCTCACTCCCATCGCAGTCAATACTAACCCTAATAGGTTACCCCGCCGCGCGACCTCTCATCTAGGGTGCCCGGCGATTCTTATTCTCATTTATTTACCCGGAGATCAAAAAATAAATTTCGCAAAGGCCTATCTATTCTCGTCAGGTTACCCGGAGATTCACGATTTCCCTGCCCGGTTTGGCTGCACAACTAGGTTACCCGGAGACGAATTTTTTTTTCAGGAGAGGTTATTCGCGAGAGGTTACCCTGCGATCCTTATTCGGGATCGGCTACCCGGAGATGGCGGGCGGAGAAATTAATTTTCCCCAAGTTCTTATTCTCGGGGGGTTACCCGGAGATCGTGGAATCCAAATACTGGCCAACAGTCCTCTGGCATGATCTCTCCCATTTCCAATATCATTATGCCAAACCCTCAAGAGAGAACTAACATCGGAATGGGATAGGGACTCCCGTTTTCGGGATCTCTCTCATTTCAAGCTTTATTATGTTAGGAAATTTAAGAGAACGAATCAACGAAACTTAGAATGCTAGAGAAAGGAGGTCTCGTAAACCAAATCTTACGGTATAGCCTCAGCTCCAACGTTAAAACATAAGTTACTTCAGCCACCTCCTAACTCAACGGCCGACACAATTAAGCCTCGCCGCTACGCCTTTTTACCAACTACCAATCCCATAAGGCTCTCTGTTCCCGCGAATGTTTCTAGAAAAATGCAGCAACAAGGGACAGAATTCCATCTCCTGAAAAAGCCGTTGGGATTCCTTCTCTGCACGATGACACGCATTACATAGGTGGTGTGAGTCAAAAGCATGGAGGAGAAAGGCAAGGAGACGAATCCTGATATTGGGAGTAAGCAAACAAGATTTCCGACGTCGAGGCGGCCGCTTGGGTCTACATAGGATAATGGATTAGCTTAACTTACCGTACACCTTGAAATGGTCACCGAGACTGGAATGCTCAGAAGATCAAAATAGAAATAGAAATGCTGCAAAAGCACGCAGAAGAGCGGTAGAAGAATACCCGTCGCCATGCATCCGATAGTACAGCACATGAGGCGATCTACTCCATTCCATTGCAGCATCTCCTCCTCCGTACCAATTGACTCTCCGCAAAGCTATTCGCACGCTCGAAGCAAAAAGTTTATTCGTTCGCCCCTGTGGTGTACAAGGATTGAACCAGGACCACTCGGTCCTTCCCCCTCATCCCCCCTTTCCCGCCGAACGCACAAGATTTCAAGATCTGAAACCGCATCCATCTCTTTCGTCCAAAATCCTTCATTCTGTCACCACGTAGAATAGCGCCACACCAGCCACGATACAAGACTAAAACGTGGCAGAAAAATCAAAACATGGCAGAAAAGAGGTTACTCTTCCTTGCAAAACACGTTGCGTGATTTTCACTTCCCCGTCAAGCACGTTACGAGCACGATACGATGACGGAGAATATCGAGATCTGGTTTCAAGAACACGGCACTCCCGTGATCCCACGATTCTACGAGGGCTTGGACGATTCTTACGTTCTATGCACATCATCGAAAACACGATGGGTTGTCAGCCTGCTAGTGCCTCCCTTAAAGTACCAAGTGATAAAGCCTACTTGAAGTATCGTAGGAGAATGCTGTAGTATTCCCCCCTCCTGCACACGCCCACCTGTGCAGCCACTCGCAGTCATACACATATACCAGCATATAGCCTTCCTCACAACCCCCTCTATTGCAGCGCAGAACTGCAATGTAAGCGATTGATTGTAGTTGCGGTCACTATCGGTCTGCATGAAACGAAACGTGGTGGCTCAGCACTTGCTGCTTTCCACCTTGTCCATATCCACAAGTACGTGAAAGGTTAGTTAGTGCCGTGAGACGACATATGCTCATCCTCCATTTTCTCCTCTCCTCGCCGTCGAGTACCAGCAAAATATGCATGAAAGAGGGCGCGCAGATGGATGGTTCCGGAGATAATGAGTCAAAAGTGTTCTTTGTAATCAAGAGATCTGCTCTGGAGAAAGCCTCGCGAGCTAGGTAGCTACGAGTAGCAAGCCAGGAAAGAAACGCTTGTCCATCCTATTCCGGATCGCAATAGATACCAAAGCAGGTATCCTAGTGAGAAACAAAATTGCCTTTTCTCAAGAAGGAAGAGTCGCCTCGTCACTCTATCCAAAAATATCTTCCCAATTCCCAACCATAAACAATTCCCATTTCATTGCGATCGACCTCTTCACCTCCCCTACCACCACCGCAAAAAGAACTTTCCAAAACAGGAAACGGTAATGGAAGATGAACGAACCTGGGAACTTCCACACACTGCATATAAACGTAACACACGGGCAGAAGCGGAGGATTGCATACCCCCCCTTCCCCTTCAACGGCCGTTCTGGTGGTTCCCAGCATCCGCTGCACCTGCCACGTTTTTCTCACGAGGGGCCATATATTTCGCTGCAGCAATGCGGTAAGCCATCCAGCTCGAATCCTTCCCTAAATCCTTATTCCTAAGCGAGCTTCTTGATTCGCCTCGCCTCCACTAAGGATTGGGATCCTAACCGACTTCTACAGGTTGTTCAGGGGCGTAAGCGAGTGCTTACCTTGCAGCGTGTGTTCGAGAAGAAAGAGGGGGCAGGGGAAGCTGTGAGGTGATGCCACGAGGACTACGATTCGCACATCCATCGTCTATTCCCCTCTCTTGTGAGTCGTCTACCAACCGCGCCGTCCACGCACCTGCATCGTGCCATTCAGCGGCTTCCCCGTGCACCATTCATCACATCCAAGATCAACTCTCAACCAACCACAACGTGCCTTCCCACGGGTTATCTATTTCCCCTCCCCTCCAAAAATAGAAAACTTAACATCTTCCCCATTTTCAAATGCAAAAGGCAACCACTAAAAAAGCAACGGAAGAACAAACGATCTAAACGCCGGTTATCGACGCGCATATGCGGGCACGCGCATATTTATCGCGTCTAGTCCCTATCCGCGCTCTTTCCGCGCCGGGAATAGAAAATAGTGCAGATAGGCTGCCACGTGCCTATCTGTAAGCGCGCAGCGGAACGAAAGACTACCGGTGTAAACATAAACAAGTGGCAGGTAACACAGAGAAGACAAGATAAACGAGTAACGATTGTTAATAAGGATTAATGCAGAAATAGAACACCATCCAATGTCGAATCTGTAATCTGTAAGCGCGTAGACGCACAACCCACGGAACGAAAGACTACCGGCGTAAACATAAACAAGTAGAAGGTAGCACAAGAGAAGACAAGATAAACGAGTAGCGATTATAAAGATCAAATGCAGAAATAGAACACCATCCAATATTCAATCTGTAAGCACAACGGAACGACTAACAACCGGAGTAAATATATCCAAGTAAACAAGCTCGTGTTACCTTCCACCCTCTCTACCTCCAGGATGACCCTAACCACATCAAAAAAAGGCAATTGCTTTCGATAAAAATAGCCTGCTAAGAATTAATTATCAATCTCCGGGCTGTCAAGGCTCACTCCAAAGCTCGCAATAGCACGGAACGAGTGACAACCGGCGTAAATATATCCAAGTAAACAGGCACTCCCTAACCATAGCAAAAAAAAGGGCAATTGCAGAAATAAAAATAGCCTGCTAAGAATCAACTGCTCCGAGAAATAAATTACCAATCTTCAGGTTGCTAAAGTTGATACCAGCTCGCAATAGCACGGAACAACTGCCAACCGTCCCAAACATAAACATTCAAGTGCCGTATGTGCAGTGAAACGTAACACAAAGAAGACTCAAGAAGACAAGTGGAGAACTACTCCAAATTGGCATCTCGAGACGCGTAGCCATGGCAAAGAATATCGTAGGGAAGAGAGAGAAGGCAAGAAGAGACGAATGTCAGCCCGGCACTCACATCAACTGCCGAAGAATCCAACTACCGAGCAAAAGACACACACCCAAATTCCGTTGTATGTTTTGATAGAGAGTCCATGCCTTAGTATTTTATTATATATTTTTTTTTAGAAAAACTTCAGTCCCCAACCAAAATAAAAGCATCCCAAAAATTTATCGCTGTCGCTGTGCTGTGCTATGCTGTAAAGTGATTTAATGCTCAAACAAAAAAAGAAAACTTCGTTTATCGACCAGATCACCGCCTGTCACTTACTCACGACCCCCACATCCCCCCTACCTCCCATCCCCCGCAAATTGGAAGAGTAACCGCGTCCCTCATGCCAGACTTTCCTACTAGCTTTTTCCTCTCCTCTTAGTCCTCGAACAATTTCTCCAGATCAGATCGCCATGAAATAGTCGCAAACTGTATCTCCTCAAAAAAAAATACAATCATGTCTTTTGAATATCTCAGCAACGTATCCACTTTTCCCCCCTCTCCACTTTCACTGTCAGGCTCCAATCCTCACATAACCGTGAACGACCTGACTATCAAGACCTTCCATGGTACCGCTTCTATTACCATTACTGTTTGTCCCGTTCGAATTTGCCGCTAAGCGGAAATTCGCTTGAGATGCCATTGAGGCTTCGGGTGCTCGATGTTGAGTCGGCTCGTTCATCTCCATGTAGGAATCATCGTCGTCCATATCGGCGTCTGCGTCTGCATCTGCATCACTACCCATGTCGTTGAAGTCATCAGTTTGATCGTTGAGGCCGTTGGTCTGGATTGGTGTTGGTAGGGCCTGGTTTTGGACTGGTGCAGTAATTGCTCCCTGGGTCGAATTACTGATCGGCGTGCTGTTTGGATTTTGTGGTGGGTGTGGAGTAATTGGTGTTTGTACGGGTTGAGCTTGACTTGCTGCTCGAGGGGGGGCTGAATTTGGAGCTGTGGGCTCTCCCAGAGCTCGCTGAGTTGCCACACCGTTGTCTCTAGCCTGCTTGACGACTCCTTTCCATCTCCCTACCGCGCGCTCAACAGCAACATCTAAATGAGTATGCCTATCCAGAAGGTTCCAGCCAACCGCCTTCATCGACGTGCCATACTCCCCTAAGCTATCCACTAATTCGTCGTCGATTGGGTAAGTTGAGGGTGAAACCAGTTTAAATTCTCTAGGGTGCTGTAGCCGGCTCAACTCATCATTTTGTGCCTTGAAATGAGCTGCCTCTTGCTGATGAACGTGTTTCTCCTTTTTCAAGTTTGCAATTTCTTCATTTTTCCGACCTAGGCTCCGTGCCATTTCTAGAATCCATATTTCCTGTCTTTTAGAACCAGGTAGCGAGACCCAGTGAGCAAAAGCCGCATGTAGATGCTCTGTTACTCGAGATTCAAGTTCCGACGCCGACTCTTCCGCTTGCCGTATCATTTCCGCCTGGTCTTCCTGGAAAAATTCTGGTGGGGGATAAGACAACTCGCCTTGTGCAGCAGTATTGGCAATTTGACATGAGTTTCGGAAGCGATTGAATTCTGCTAAGAAGTATGCGCGTACAGCTTCATATTGTTGTTCGTCAGGGGGGTGGATAGACCACGAGGAAGGAGCTGGAAGTGGTATTGCTTGGTACAAGGTGGGAGGCGGTGGGAGGCACCGTAGGCATAGACCGGGAAAGTCGAGTGTCAATGGGTCATAGTCAAAAACGGAAGGCGTGTCGATGCGATGTCTATCTCTGTCAGTGAACATAGTGTCAATGAGGTGAGGAGACATACTTTGCAGCTCTAACGGAGCCCAATAGCTCTCTCAGTGCCAATTCTGCCGCCTTTGCATTGTCCAAAGCTTCAATCATCTTCTGCTTTTGCTCAAACGCAGTCTTTGCAAACATCTGCCGGCTCACCGTCCTGCCTTTGCTATCCGGTTTCCTCAGCGCTTCTCTTGGCCCATCTCGCTCATCGCCATCCCAGCTACGCGCCGAGTCTCCGTTCCTGACATTTGGGATCGAGTTCATGACTCCCGTGTTTTCCCATGATGCTGTATTTATTTTCCAGTTTTGAGCTCTTCGAAGCAGTGATGCTCGATCCGCCGGTTCATCATCTCTCCTGAGGCTGGGTGATCGAAGTTCTCGCGCCGAGTCTGGCGGTGGGCTCCTCCGATCATGAGCACTCGGGGTGCCTGCAGGTGTAGATTCCTCTCTTCTCGAGGCCGAATTTCTGGGTTGCCTCCTGGTGATTCCCCCTCGCAGCTTCCGAATCTCATCCACATCGTGCACTCCATCCGGCGGCTTGGGGTTCTTGTCTTTGATGTAGAGGTCCAGATGTCGGCCCAGCGAGGAAGAGGTAAATTGCTGATGGCAAAATGGGCAGGCCTTGTCTTTGGGGGCGCTTGACTTGCCACCGTTGACTGAGGTATCTGCATTCGATCCGGGGGTGCCCATCTGTTCGGCCATGGCTGAGTATGCGCCCTGCGAACGACTTCAAGATTGCATTGGCAGAGGGGTCGAGGTAGGAAAAGAAAAATGAGGAAAGAAAAGTAGAAAAGTAGTTGGGGGAAAAAGACAGTGCAGTGAAATTAAGGGTCCTCCCCGCGGGCACCAGAGGATAATAAGTGTAGACGGAAGGGTAGGTAGTGTGCAGTGCAGTCAAGTCTTGGTGCTGTGGTGGTCGTTCAGTCTGGTGTCTGCACGCTAGGAATTTCAAGGGGCGTCTGGGTGTAGGGTTGTTCTGCAGCTTTCCAGACTCAAGGCCGTAGCCGTAGATTCAGGGATGTTAATGCTGCCGCTAGCGCCAGGCTATTCCTGGATCCCTAGAGCCCCTGTCGCTGTCACTCCCTCTTTCTTCCCCCCCTCCCCCCGTCTCTGGTGCAAATCCTCCAGACGGGATCTGTACTAGGGATCGGCCCTCGAAACCGGCGACACTAGAAATGGACACACACGGCGACGCCTGCAGCCAAGTTGCAACAGTGCAGAAAAGACGTGGAGGAGCATCGTTAACACCGAGCTGCCTTCTGAGCTGCCTACCAAGGAGGACCCGGATTATCTCAGGGGAAAAGAAAGAGTGTTAATACCGGCCCCTGCGAAATGCTCTGGCCGAGGCTTTTCCAAATCTACCTACCTAGGTACCCAGAGGGAGTACCTTGCAAGGTATTCTCCCGTTTTAAGGGAACGGCAATACATGGTCTCTTTGGAATCTCAAAACCCCCAAAAGTTAATGTTTAGTGCATTCTTTGTTAGTCATAAACGATTGGAATGTTTAGGAAGTAAAATGTCCTAGAGCACAGTTATACGCTACATAAAGAAGATGAAGAAGCTTTGGCTTCCCAACATCCAGGTGAGACCTGACGCGAATTATCTCGCGGAATTAAATTACAAGACTCCTCAACCGTTTTTCTTCAATCACAAAAGTGGCCAACTTAGATAAACTTCAAAGAGAAGAGGGCATATGCACAAATATTACAATCGATCAAGTGCCACTAAACCTTCACTCGCTGTTAACCTCGACGTGCCAGAACTTCCAAGACGAGTAAAACTATAGCAGGAGCAGAAGGTCTTGGTCTATTGATTTTAGCCTAGACCATCCAAGAAAACCGAGGCCACAGTGGGAGAGGGGTGGTAATTTAAACCAATCGATGGAATCAATGATCATGGCGTAAAAATATGCCTGGCCAGCGTGATGCAGGGGAACTTCTTGTTGCCACGATTGTTTTGCTCCAACGTTGTAGATATCAAATCCTACCTAAATGGGACAGCATAATATGGCAAACAGCGTTTCAACGACCAATCGGGTCCGTATTCCGTTCTCTTAAACATCATCATGCGGCAATGGGGTATCGATGTGTACCCTAGAGAAATTCGACTTACTGTCACGGCTGAAACGTTAAGGGGTATCGTTCGTCTACCAATGGCGGCACCAACATCACTGAGCAACTCGCATTAGTTACGGCGAGGTCTATGCTCAGCCATTCATGTCACGCCTGCACAGAGAAAAGATCGCGGGTAGTCCGATACGCCATTGGCTATCGAATACTTCGTAACGATCACGATAAACACCTTCTAATTGAGTATACCCTGCTATGCATCTAAATGCCGTGATTTTGGAAATCTATGCACCATCTAATAACTGCGCCATACGAAAAGCCTTGGTGAGTGTTTCGATCACTGCAGCAATGGATCCTAATAAATGTTAGTGGAAGATAATCTTTGCGGAGTAGGAGCGGATCAAGACTTACTCTGAAATGCTTTTGCGAATTGCCGCCCTTGTTGACACCCCATTGAAATTTTCGTTGTGCTCTCTGCTCGGCTTTCTTGGATCTGATCTCAGCTGCTTTTACCATGCGCTTCTTCTCTTCACTGACACCAATCATTCCAAGTCCACCATCTGCACGACTCACTACAGCTCTACCACGCTCCCCATTTTGTCGTACGACTTGGCCATCCGTCTCATCATCAGAGCTTGCAGCAGCTTCGAGGGCCAACTGCTCTTCTCTCTCGGTTGCTGAAGGGTGATTGACAAGGTTTTGCTTGTAGTATTTATTTAATGATCGATGTCCAGCTGTGCGTCCGGAAGGAAGATGGAGCTCGTACTCAGTGTAAAAGGCAGCATGGGCATGCTTATGAGCATGAGAGTGCCAACCATCTTTGTTGTGATGAGGACGAGGGTCGGAATGAGAATGATGGGGATGTTGATCGAGTTTCTCGTATTGATGTTGGCGTTGATCGAGTGGCACGGCTGTAAGATCTGCTGAATCGAGGGAAGACTCAGAGCTATCTGTTTCCCAGCCGTCACCTTCCATATCCTCGTCGCCCTCTCTATCCGTCTTTGTCTTACGCCTAGCACCGAGTTTAACACCACCACTTTGCTTTTTGCCAGGCAGTTCATCCTCATCATCAGATTCATCCTCGACGTCTGAGTAAGTGCTCGTAAAGTCATAAAACTCGCCAATCTCAAGCTGCTCTTCTTCAGTACCGAATGGTATCGTGCAATGTCCTTTGTCGCGCATATGTGTTTGGAGACCGAACACAGATGGCTTGAGCTTGGCACAGGACAAACACTCATGATACTCATATATCCTCTCGTGCAATGAACCAAACAATCCTTCAATATCAACCAGGTATGGCCTCTCGGGAATGAACATGTTGTGTATCCGTTCCATATGGTTGAAATTCAAATCCAGGGATGGCGACTCATAATTGCAGAAAAGACAACGCTTGTGAGAGAGCTCGGGAGAAATATCTTCGTCAGCAGCAGTGACCGAAGAAGCTGTTGCCACGGATTCTGCTCCGGAAGCTGAAGGTTCCTTCAAATCTGCATTCTTGATTGCCTTGGTAACCTCGTTGATTTCCTCCTCTGCGTCTGAATCAACATCAACCTTTACCACCGCCGGTTCGCCCAAAGAAAAGGTCGAGCTCATGACGGAACTTGCATCATCATCGATTTCGCCACTTCTACCTGCTTGCGCCAACTTCGCCCGGTGCTTTGCACTTCCAATGTGATTTTGATATGCGTTTTCGCTGAAGTAGGTTCGGGCGCATACGGTACAAGTCTTCTCGAATGATGCTTTGCTAGCGGCTGCGCTGGTCGATGCTTGGGCTTGGAGAACCTTTTCGGTGAAGACTTCGGAGGAGATGGGTGGAAGAGAGGTGACACGGCGCTTTAAGTTGTACCGGCTGTTCAAGACATATGGTTAGTCAATAAATCGCGCAAGAGGGGTTATTGAGAACTCCATACTGCCAGTCGCTACGCATGTGCCCTCTCTGAAGTTCGCTATTCCTAAACGCCACCTGACAGGTGTTGCAGGTGTATGGATGGGTGGATACAGTGTCTGGCTGAGCGGATGCCGGCATTCTGCTGGCAGTAATGGAAGCCATTCTGTGCGAGAGTTGGGGTATTCGGAGGTGATCTCGTTGTGGTTGCGAATGTGGTGGTGGTAGGCGGGGTGAAGGGATTTGGTCCGCAAAGGGAAGTTTTTAAGGAGGGGAAGCGCCGGTTCTGGATCGTGGGAGTAGTCGAAAGCGACCGGTTTTGTCACGGCAGTTTCGCTGAGGCGACACTGGGTTATATATCCGCGAGGTCAAGAGGCGAAAGGGACCGTGTAGCCTGCGAGTGTGAAGCAGTCCTCGTCGTTCTGCTAGAGAGAATTGGTGATGGTGGGGTGACAAATGAAGGAGTCAGTGATCGGGTAGGGTTTGCGCTTTGCTTTTTGCGGGCATTGTGAAAATCTTGGTGGGGGATTTTTTGGTCCCGCGTTTGGCCCTTGCCGCCGATTAGTCAACAGGACGTCATAAGCTGATAAGACACAGGAATCTACTGGTAATATATTCGACTTTCTGAGCGGAAGTACTTTCACCTTAAAATCGATGATTACCAATGGAAGCAGTATTGATATAGATTGTGAGGTTATAGCAAGAAAAAGCGCGATGTTTTCCAACTTAGGGAGGAGTCCTCTTCAGGTACGCAATATCAGACCTCGTCAAGACAGTCTTTTTCAGAAATAACCTCCTTTCAACTCAAATGAAAGCGAGACTTTGCTCAGTCTCGCAAGACCGTTTAGAAAGGCTATTAATTATTCTTGTCTTAATCAAAAGTGGGAAGAAACTTCAAGCCGCGTTATTGCCAGGTCTCGTGGTAAATAGGTCTGCAGATACTTAGATACTTCATTGTTTACAAATAATTAGAAGTACACCAAGACTAAGTAAGTAAGGATGGATATTTCCAGGACATTGAACGGTAATTGAAGTTCCTGGTTTGGCTGGCTGATTGGTTGATCCCCTCAAATGTTTCTGTCAAAATCTTCTAGTTAAGTCTTACAGTTAGCAACTTAGCAAGCATACTTACCGCAGGTCAAAATTGAATTCATATATTTCATACAAACTGTCAAAATCGCAGTGCTTGGCTTCCTTACTCCTTGCATTTGTAAGGCTCTAGGTAACTTCTTAGGTCACAGGTCCAATCAATGGGCAGGTGTTGTATTTGCAGTCATTCAGCGACTTTGTTTTGTGAACTAGGGGCTACATCAGTGTACTGGAGGAGCTGCGAATCTGCCACTTCGGTACAAATTTGCATTCAGAAGCCATACATCCATACATCCATACATCCATACATCCATACAATGAGAGCCAGTCCATGTGATATTTATTTTCCATTGCTTCCTTCCCTCTTCCCTCCTACCGGTATTGCTCTTGTTTCGCCCCTTCGAATTCTCCGCGCACGATCCCGATACGAGTACACTTTCCCTTAGCGCCCGCCCGGCCCAGAAGTCAGAACTTGGCGTCGGTCGCCCGGCGCACGGAACTCCAGCCGCGTCCTTCCCTGATCCAAGGCCAAGTCGGCGAGGCGTAACTCCAACTTCTAATCAACACCTTACACCTTACCTTCACCATAGCACAAGACACCACACCACCCCACGCCCTCGACCGCTCTCTTTACCCTGCGCGCGCATCAAAAGTACACCATCTCACCATCTCCTCCGGCCATCTCAACCACCACCAATGCTATGACTCGAGATATCCAGAGCCTCCGCGATCCTACCGAAGATGAAGTCTACGCTGCTCTATGGGCGACCACGCCATTCCCACGCCTGCCAGAAGATGCGCCAGACCCGCTGAAGAATTATCTGGTCGATATTGACGATCCAAAGCGCATCTACGCAATACACCGGGCGGCTCGACGCCATCAATTTCAGATCTTAGTTGAAAGGTAGGTCGCCACAATCTCACAAGTTAAATGGCAGATCAGGATGGACTTTTCATATATGGTTGTCGATAAGCTATGGACGTGGCTACGCAAATCAAGGGAATTGGCATTTCCCCGCTCCTGCTGCCTTGTATGCTGTTTGGGCTCGGTGCTCAAATGATCTCGGAGGCTTTCCCTAGCGTTGCTAACACTCCTAAAGGTACATTCTCCAAATTAGATATGGCTGTAAAGTCCAGAACTGTAATATCACCACCTGCTTCTCATGTCGTAAGCGCCTTGCCGGGGGTGCGCCTGTTCGGCGGTACAATGCGACCAGTGCTAGAACATTAGCGATATATATGGCCAGTCAAGATAATCCGGACCAAGGACTGTGTCATAATCCTCGAGCCGATCGTCCCAAACCAAAATCATCTTCCTCCTCCAGTGGACAACCAAAAAATGGTGCAGACTCAGGCTCAATAGGTGATGGAATTGATACTTCGAGGGCGGGACGAGAGACGAGCGATTCAAGTCAGGGCTTGGTCAACGAAACCAATGGTTTAAGAGGGGTGTCTGGTCGCGAAAAGAGGATTGATGGCTCACTAAGAAATGGAAGTAAGGAAGGAGATGGAATGGAAGGAGATGCTATCTTCGAAGAGCCTACCACAACGGATCACCGGTCATTTGTTCAGAACGTTTTTGGGACGGTGGCTTTCAAAATGATTGAATGGCTTACTCCTAAAAGTCTCGAAGTATTGTCTAGGCCTGAGGAGGAGATACTGAAGGAAGAAACTGCCCAGAGCGCTAATATTCCACCAAATTCATTGCCGCCAGCTGCGCCCGCTCAGGTTGAAAACCGAAAAGCGGAATCCCCTCGTCCAAAGGCTCCAAAATCTCCTAAACCTGCGATTCGTAAAAACTCTCAAAAAACTGACCCCGAGCCTTCCAAATCAACCTCAACGAAGCCATTTGAATCGATAACGCGCGCCGAATCGAAACCGCCTACCAATCCAGTCACAAAGCTTAGCTCTAAACTGAATGATCGAAAGAGATCCGATTCGAATGAGACACCGTGTCCGAAGAGTATTTTGAGTCTATCATCCAAGACCTCTGAGACGCCTTCTGATTTGATGGGTTTATCACAATTCCGATCTGGCCAACCAAAGCGAAAATTATCCACTTCGCGCCAGACACTTATTACCAGTCCCACGTTTCACATGGGGGAGAGAAATTCCTCCCCTGTACTGAAACCGACGCCCATGAAGGTAGTTGCTGAAGAGAAATATGAAGCTGTCAAGAAAGAGGCCACTATCGAGACAGGTCCCAAGCCGAGACCTGCAGCACAGGATCCCCAGAAGGAAACCACCAAGGACAGTATAGTGCCAGATGACTCGTTACCTATCAAGGACATTGCTCCTCCGCAATCTCTTTCCCTTCTTCCAATCGACTTGTTAAACTTTCTATGCGATACGTTACAATCTGACGGTACATCAGAGAAGCACGACTTGCAACCTTCTAAGATTGGTCGCGATTTAGAACGCTGGTTAAATGAGAATAGTCCATATGCACTTGGTCGGACTTCTGCGACGAGAGACAGATCTGGATATTCCTCGTTGCTGAAGGAGCAATGGAGATCGTTCATTGAACAGAGTTTATTCGACGTGCTATCGCATTCAGACTCTCTCATACAATCTTTTAGTCATTGCGACCAACGGTTATATGACACTCAAACAATGTGGTATTTGATGCTTCGACTCACTCGCGTCGCACCTTCTCTGGTTTTTGATAGTCTATGGAATGCTTCTGGCGACCTTTTCCAGCCTCCCGAGACATTGGAATCAATACAGGATTGGACTAAAGACTCTTCCACGTTTGAAACATCGTCGAGGAAGTCACTCTCAAACAATGAGGCAGCTAGGCTAATAAACATATGTCTACATGCCCTTGTAGCTGCAGCGCCGCTAGTTTCTGATGCACGCCAACTAGCCAATATGTCCAGGATTCGATCGTACGGGCTAGCGATGCTTGGTAGAGAAACGTCTTCATTGGAACCGGTAAAGCTTTGCCTCCAATATGAAGATGCCTTTACCAATGATCTAGCTCTCAGGCTTGCACGCAGAGTATTCGCATCGATACCAACCAGACGAAGATTTACCGAGTTGGTAGAGGTACAAAATGATGGGAAGGCGGACTCGAAGCGTGAACCAGACGTCTTGGAAGGAGTTTTAGCTACACTTAAATTCCTCGATCTCGAAACAACCCCGGCGCTGAATTTCCTCGATCATGAGCGCGATTTACACGAGAAGAGAGTCCCAACACTGCTTTTAGATTGGGCCAGAACAGTGATGCTACAAGACTGGGATGGTTCTGCTGAAGTCTCCGCCGATGGATCTTTTGGCGGGGCTTTAGCTATGATGGCGGCAATATGTAAGTTAACTCATACCCTTGTTCTATCTTCATGTCTGACAACAATTAGACAAACACAGAAAGTCACTCCTTTTAGGAGACATTCATTTTCGAACTGAATATTTCGCAGAGCGCCTTGACCCCATCGGAATGCCACTAGAATGGGCTGCATTTGAAGCGAATAAGAGACGCATCCATCTGCTTGATTACCCATACCTCTTCAATCCTTCAACGCTGATCACCTACTTCCGCGCAATTAACTACTCCCGAATGAATCAAGCCTACGAAACAGCAAAAGCCACAACTAACTTGGTGCACTCGACTATCTCCGAAAGCAGTCTAATGACCGACCAAACATCCCGATATAAGCTTTTTGAGCGTCTCCGTATTGCAACTTCAAAATACCTAGTTCTTGATATTCGACGATCAAGCGTTCTTCAAGATACATTCAACGCTATTTGGAGGCGGGAGGAGCGTGAGCTGATGCGACCTCTGAAAATTAAGTTGGGGGAGGACTTTGGTGAAATTGGGTCGGATTCCGGAGGTGTCCAACAAGAGTTTTTCCGCCTAGCCATTGCAGAGGCTCTTGATCCTGACTACGGTACTTTCACCATTGATTCTCGCACCAAGATGACTTGGTTTCAGCCAGGTTCTCCTGAACCTCTATGGAAGTTTCAACTTGTCGGTACCATAATCTCAATTGCTATATACAATGGCATCACTCTCCCGGTCACATTTCCAAAGGCCCTCTATCGAAAGCTTTTAGACCAAGATGTCACCGAACTTCATCATATTGCTGACGGATGGCCTGATCTGGCTAACGGTTTAACGTCTCTGTTGGAGTGGGACGAAAAGGATGGTTTGGTTGAGGACATATTCGCGCGAACATACGAATTCAGCATTGAGCAATTCGGGCAACCTGTCAGTCGCGAAATGGGCAAATCAACTAACTGGCCTCAATTTTCAGACCTCCATAGCTCGATCAATCCCGATGATGCTCCAATGGTCACCAATGAGAACCGCAATAACTATGTGAGCGACTATATCCACTGGCTGACAGACGTCTCGATTGCACCTCAATTTGAAGCCTTCAAAAAAGGCTTCTTCACATGCATCGATCGTCGCTGCCTCTCCCTGTTTGACCCGGAGACCCTTCAATCCGTTCTAGAAGGCATCCAAGATATCGACGTCTCCGAGATGCGTCGTGCCACTCGCTACATCGGCTGGGATGCATCCCATCGCACGGTCCGCGATTTCTGGAGCATCGTGAAACGGTATGATCTTGATCATAAGAGGAAGTTACTTGAGTTTGTGACGGCGAGTGAGAGGGTGCCGGTTGGGGGCATGCGGAACTTGCAGTTTACGCTGCAGAGGAATGGCGTTGATGATGGACATTTGCCGAGTAGTTATACTTGTTATGGCATTTTGTTGCTGCCGGAATACAGTAGTAAGGAAGTACTGAGGGAGAAGCTGGGGATGGCGTTGCAGAATTCGAGGGGGTTTGGGAATGCGTGATGGGTGGGTGCATAGGACGAAGATTTCAAAAGCGATAGCGCATATTTCGGGCAGCATAACTGGGGATTGTCGGTTGGGTGGCGTTATCTCGAGTTACAAAAAGTGATGGTGGAAGAGGGTGGCATTGTAATGATGACTAGGATGGGATGGGATGGGATGGGAAATGTTTAAATGTGTAACAATCGTAGATAATCGCGGGATGGATGGTGGTACCCTTCGGATCAGTGATCTGACTGCTACCTTTCTCCGTAGTGGTACATGGTTAGTTGCTGGCTCAGCGGACATAGATGATGATGACAATACACCGTGCTGTTTTGTTTTAAAGATTTCTCTCTGGTCTACTGTACACCCATACCCGCCTTTCTTTCTGTTCAATAAGTAAGGTGAGTTGAGACAGTAAGAATTCGTACAGTAGCTCTATATTGATTGACCAACCCCTTTTTAGACTCAACTAATCATGATTCAAAGTTTTAACATTCTCGCTGAGCTCTTTACAGAATCGAGAGGGAATGGGTTGGTACTCGGATGGGATGATACATCTCTCAATATCTACATTCTCTCTTCCCTAACGCTGCTCTCTCCCAGTATTGCTAGGAAGACTGGTAGCTCTTATTTTGACTTTCTGATTTGAGCGGAGGGTAGGTTAGCTGTCACTTAGTAGTAGTTCAGAATAATTCTGTTTGTCTGTTGGAAGTGTTGACGTCTGTTATGTGGTTTACTGCAATGGCATTCACTTCGCTATTAGTGTTTATGCGCAGCATAAACCACCCTAGCATATACTCAAGCATCGCTTAGGAATTAACCCTTTTCCTACTTTGCATTACGGCACTGGCAAGTAAATTCGATCTCTTTACGCGTGCACGCCGTAATGCAAAGTAAGAGATCTGTGAGAGTGGTTGAGTTGGAGATATGATACTGTAAGTTCTTGGGCAGATTCGATATGAAGTCCGTAAATTTGTTTAATAGTAGGTTAGATAGGTAGCAACCCAAGAAGGGAGAATCCATGTTATTTTTCCAGCTTTGAAACTTGAAAGGCTTGTCATGCAGACGGAGTAAAGGGGGGGAAAAATTCCCTTGGATGGCATGAGTTTGATTTTCTTTGGGGATGTATTTGGGTGTGCCGGATTCCCAATTTCCCATATCGAATTTCCTACCGGTTTGATAAATGCACGAGCAAGGCCTCGTTCGGCTTCGCATATGGGAGGTCCGTATTAAGTTGGCCAGATCGATGGAGCTGAGGGGTCCATAGGCACCAGTACGCGCCGTTGCGACGTAGTCACTCGGCTGAATTTTAGTACTGTGGCCGCACCAGATTCCGAAGCAACGCTACTTCTCGTCGCCTCTTTTTCATCGAATAGGGGGAGAAAAGACCTCCCCTGAATGGGTGCAGGAAGATATTTTTTAGTAAGGGGTAGGGGGTTTCTTGAGAGTTAAATATTCTACTTTTCAGCGATTCTATCCTGTTTTCTGTACCGATAACCCATTCATTTTTCTCGATATTCTACACTCATTTTAAGTATACTAGTATACCAAGAAAGATACTCTCACGTGACGAATAATTCAGACACCTCACCGATTGCCTTTCCAAGGTCAATACTATTTTTACCTCCCAAAGCCCACCTAAGTTCCTCGTCTCAAAGAGGGGCGTATGCCCTTCACAATTCCGACTCTCACCACCAAACAGTCACACAACCAAACAAACACAGCAAATATACTCATAAATACAAGAAAGCTAATACCTCACGCCATTCCCACCATGTGCATACTCAACCCAGAAGACCAATGGCAACCCCTCCAACTATTCGACAAATTCCCCCTCCTCCCACGAGAATTACGATTTCAAATCTGGAGCTACGCCGCCCTCAACCATCCAAATCTGATAACTCTCCGTGTTGTAATCACGAAATTTGACCCCCGAAAGACGCCAGATTTTCTGTACCTACTCGGCGGCGGCTCGCCAGACAATCCTGCTCTTTTACCCTTCACCATGAACGATATAAACAGGCCACGGGACCCGTACTACACGGCTGAGCTCGTGAGCGCTGGTAGTAATAAACCCGCAGTTTTAAATGCCTGTCGCGAGAGTAGGGAGATTTGTACGGCGGCAAGAGAAAACTCGAATAGCGGGTTCAGAGTTTGGAGTATGAGGGATAGCCGAAATGGTGAGGATGGAAAAGACATCAAAGCCCGTCACGACGTCCTATGGAACCCTGATATCGACGTACTCACACTCAGCGGTAGTCGCCCTGACGCACTGCCGAATTTCATCTTCAGTCTGAAAATGATGGAGCAATATCGCGAACAAGCAGCGGAGATCCAGCACTTGTTACTTCCCGCGAATTTCTTCCCTTTCAATAAAAGGGGTCAAAGACCGCGCGATTTCTCCAGGGTTTTCCCGGTGTTGAAGAATCTGTTTATTGAGGGGAAGGAGTATGGGAAGGAGTATGGGAGGTGTGCGCAGGATTGGAGGGGCGGCAGCGGGACGAAAACTCGAATTACGGCGAGTGCAGACGCGGGACTTTTGAATGGGATTATGGGCGCTTTTTATATGGATGATACTTTTAATCGGGAGGATCGGCGGTGGGCGGGGGGGATTGATGTTTTTGTTGGGAGGTGGAGGGAGGGGGGGTTTGTGGAGAATTGGGAGACGAGGAGGGGGTTGGAGGTTGCGGTGGAGATTGAGATTACGGGGGGGACTCCAGAGGATGGGTTTAAGGATTTGAATGAGGCGGAGAAGGAGGTTTGGACGGGGGTTGCGAGGGGGACTAGGGAGTGGAAGTTGGAGATGGAGACTTGTATTACGATGTGGGTGACGTTTAAAAGTTGAGGTGTTGGAGGAAAAGTTATTTGTACACATGGAGAGGTTTGGTATGGAACAATGTCTTACTATTTGAGGATTCCTCACGTTGAACACTTAATCCTGCAAGGTTTTATAGTTCACTTGCTGTACTGTACCTCTATGTGTAGCTAAACAAAAAAAATGTACAACTCAAACATCGCAACAGAACTCATCAAGATCCGAAGTACAGATAACTGGCTATGCACTTCTGTCGTGGGCTCATAGCTAGCAAGAATTCCCCTATCGAGAAGGGAAATAATTCAAATTTCAAAGGCGTAAAAGTGGTTTCCACAGCTTGACATACTCTCTTAAGGGCATCTCTGTAGTATAACTTCATGGCTCACTGCAATGGAGAAGTGAACGCAAGTGTCACTATCAAATTTCATTTACTACGACCCCGGAAGGTCTGGCCGGCTTCCGCCTCCGTCTTTCTGCAGCAAGCCACCCCCGCAACTCACTGCATTTGACAAGGGTATTTCTAAGATAAAAAGTGAAAAGTTGAAGGAGGTAATTTGATGTTGGTAACTCGGTGGCCAATTCATAATACGCATATAATCGAAAGATTTTATTATGGCTGGCGAACACAAATGGATAGTGAATCATGCTGCTGGTAAGTGAATGAGTTATTAGTGCTGAAGAATTGGTGGCATATGAGTGGCGCCCGGATTAGCGTTGGCCGACACCGACCAGCTATCATGCGATGCGAATGCAGCAATGCGCTACCCAAACATACCACCAACACCTCAAGTCTGAACAAGATTCACCAGAAATTGGTGTACAACGTCCATTCGTCCAAATACCTCAACTGCCCCCGAAAACCTACATTTAATAAACACACCGTGGATGGCCGCAATTTCCAACCTGTTGACGTCAACCACGTTTCCCAGCGCCCCTCCTTGCCCTCCACCGCTTCTTTCAACTTAAACAACTGAACGCGTCGAGTTTATTAAATCGCATTCCACTGCCACCACCAAAAATGGCTGAACATCCGCACTCCTTACGATCTCGATTTCTTCAGACTCTTCCACAACCCTCGTCTTGCTCCTCGTCAATAGCAGATATGCGAACGACCGAATCTCCTAAGCTGCGAGTGCTTATTGCCTCGAATGGACCCAAAGATACTGCCCAGGCGCTCGCGCTCGTTGTCCGCCTATCGAAAAATACGAACATCGAAACCAGAGCCATCGTCGATGAAGAAGCCTACCCGGCGCACAGATTGTCACAGGAAACGCTGACGCTACAGAATCGATGCTTCAAGCCGTGCAAGGACACAGAAGACGAGGCACAGCGGCAACAGCGGGACGTTGAACGGTCTAAATTGGTCGAGTTCTACAGACAGCAGGCATTTGAGTTGTGCGACTGGGCAGACATGATGGTGCTGGCACCGATCGACGCCGACACTTTTGCAAAGATGTTGCACGGCATTGCAGATTGCTTTTTGCTGGAAATTCTTCGGGGTTGGGACGTTTCGAAAAAGATATTACTGGTTCCGGGTATGACGACGGCTATGTGGGAGAATCCGATGACGAAGAAGCAGTTGAGCAAGATTCGGAGGAAGTGGCAATGGGTTCGAGTTATGCAGCCGATTCTCTGGAGTTACGATGATAAGGTGCCACCTACGAAATCTTTTGCTGGCTGGGAAGGCTTCAATGAAACAATCGATGTGATCAAGAACCAGGCGGACCTTATATCAATTGGCCATGATGTTGATATTGCAACGTCAGGAGCTGCAAATTTGACACGAGACAATACGAAGACGGATACACTTCTTCCACGAGAAATATGGGGTGTTATCTTCGAATACGTGGGAGATTGGGAAATTGCACGAGCATTGGATGTATACACCACTCTTCCTACGCCAAATGAATGGGAACAAGCACAGAATGGACCAAGGGATGAGCTTCATATGTTTATGCGCTCGCTAGAGTGGACCATATTGACCTGCCCTATCCCCAAAATAATCGATAAATTGAAACATGCCCCCGAAGACATGCGATATCTTTCGAGCATTTGTGTCAAATTAATCATCAAATTCTGTCTTACCGACCTCCTCACCTACCTCGAGACAAACCATAAAGACGTCTTTTGGGCTTCATTCGGCCAGACACTTCTCCCAAATAAAGCATCCGCCGTATATGGCCGTACCGAAATCCTCGAGTGGTGGCGAACATCACCTACATTTCTTTCCAAAGACTACACCGTCGAAGCCATCGATGGCGCCTCAAAATCCGGCTTCGTCCATGTCCTAGATTGGTGGCGACGATCCGGTCTGCCTCTCAAATACACGGAATCTGCTCTCGAGCAAGCCTCCTCCAAAGGCCATATTTTGGTCTTGGAATGGTGGAAACAAGCAGCTCTTCACGGAAACTCAACCTCCTCAGATCCCTCCTCGCCCACCATTCTCTCCAACCCCGACACACCTCCTTCCCTACGTCTCAAACCCGGCAAAGCCCTCCTCGCGGCCGCCCAAAACAACCAATGCGGCGTCCTTCGCTGGTGGGACAACAGCTCCATCCCCATCGGTCACTCCGAAGCCGTACCCAAGATCGCATCTGCACATGGGCACGTCTCCGTTCTCCAAACATGGCGCGAACTCAAAGGTGAAAAAATGGCCTTCGGGAGGGTACTTGTAGAGCCCACGAAGAACGGACATGTAGTGGTGTTGGAGTGGTGGAAGGAATTTTCAAGGAAGACAGGTCGCAGGGTCGAATATAAGACGTGTGATATTGAGGAGGCACTCGAGGATAGTGTGGGGGGTGAGGAGAGGTTGGTGAGGGTTAAGCGGTGGTGGGCTATGAGTGGGTTGAATTTGGGGGTAGGGGTTAGCGAGTGGACCAAGGTTAAGTTTTTGACGTAGGTTGCCTCCCTATTTCATTAGCTGAGGCGATGAATTACTGTACAGAAATTGGGCATGGGAGTTCTTTGGTCCGGTCTGCTTTTGCTGGCCTGGCACCTAGGTATGATTTGGCTGGTGACTTGTCCTTGTCTTATGAATTTGTGATTTTAGCGAGCGAGCATGGGCGGACCTGGATTGGCATGGGATTGCATAGCATGGACGGAAATTCATCGCGTCGGTGTTTTTGAAAATGAGAAATTGTGAATGAGAAGTCATGGTTGTAACTTTGACCCGAGATTTTGTTGGTTGCTGTGGCTAGTGACGCTGCTAGTGTATGTTTGTATATATTTACATACCGTACCGTATATCAACTATATAAAGTTAAAATCTTACGAGGAATGGTTTTTTCTTGCGTGATATGTGATCCTACAGCAAACATGCAAGTCTCTGTAGAAAGAAGAGATCTTGAAACTGGGAGATGGGTATTGTACGTGTAGGCTGGTAAGCAAATGATGCTTACTGGGTATAGTTGGAATATTGTATAGCTTTTTCGTAGGTTTTCTCGGTTTACTCTTTCTGTAACTTGGGTTGCCTTTTGTTGGGAGATGGTAGGAGGAGGTGAGACGTTTGGATACTTGGAGGTAGTTAACGGTATGGTTATTTATGGGAGTAGAGTAGGGTAGGATAGGAATCTTAGTTGTTTTTTTTTTTTGGAAGAAGAGAGTGAAGCTTTCGTATCACGTATTTTGAACGGGTATGCAGGTTAAGTGCAAGCGGACGAGTGGAATTGAGATAGATGTTGTGGGGTATGAGTTTGTCTGAGTTATATGCTAGTAGATCTTATTTCTACCTAAATCTAAGCTAAATCTCTGCATAGTATGCAAGCTATACATCAGAACCTATCATATTCGTTTCGCCTCAAGAAGACATCCTTCAAATTATCCCAAAATCCCAAATCATATAAATTCTCCACGTCCGCCAGCTTCCACACCTGTTCCCACTCCCCGGTACCGATAATATTCGCGCTAGCAGATTTCGGCGGTAATCCATCACTTGTGGCAATGACAACCTGTTGGCACTCTACCGGCCAAGTGGTTTCTGCTTCCAGACCAGTATCCTTCCTCCGATTTGCAGGGATGGAACGTTTGTATGCTAGGCCGTCGTTCATTTCCGCAATCCAATCTTGCCATTTCATTGTTTCGTTTGTGGTGTTTCCGGCCCAGATGAGATAGAGATGGTAATCGAAAAGGGCCCAGACTAAAGGAGCGGTGAGGAAACAGAGGAGAGATACGCCGCCGATACGGGTGTATTCTTGCAGGGCCCAGGCCCAGATGTTGAAGTATTGGGACCAGGTGTAGCCGTGGCCGAGAAGGGTCCAGTAGGGGAGGTTTTTGAGGATTTCAGAGGAGAGGAGGGAGATGCCGACGTAGCTGGCGTAGGTTATTAGGAGGGCGGTTGTGAGGAGGAGGAGCAGGAAATAGTGGTGGTTGTTGTAGCCGACGCAGTTGTTGATGAAGATGCAGTGGTGGTCGTTTTTGGAGATGCAGCGTTTACAGATGGAACAGTGTTTTGAGCGTGCGGGTTTGAGGGTTAGACAGGTTTTGCAGGTTTGGCCCGGGTGGTAGATGGTGAAGTCGTAGGGGTAGAGAGTCATTTGTTGGTGGTGATTTTCGGGAGTGATGTAGCCCGGATCGCTTACGTAGCAAATGTATAGGAAGATGTAGGGTAAAGATACCATGATGGGGGCGATGATTTTCTGACTGGTGCTGAGGAGTTTCCATGCTGGTGGGATGAATAGAACTTCGGAGACGCCAAGAAGAAGTATGAAGAAGATCTGATGTGTGTTAGAACTGGTATGAATAGGATTTTCTGATAGTAATGCAAGGACTTTTAGGATGATGAAGTTTTCTATTTTCAGAAGGAAAGAGGAAGACTTTTTGAACCATCCAATCGTAGAGAGAGGGCAATCTTCGGAAAGAAAGAGGAAGACTTTTCGAAGCATCTAATCAGAGAGATGGCAATATTGAGATATTATTAAGCATCCACTTCGCTGAACTTGAGAACGCACCCAAACAGGAAAGAGCTTCCACAGGGGGGGAGAATGAGCCAATAATAATAACAAAATCCACTTAATGAACAGAAATTACTTACCACGACCAAAGGATGCTTGTCGTTCCATAACGTGTGGGCTAGTCTTGACACGGAAGCACTAATGCGCCCACCAGACAATTTTTGGTCAACATATTTCAAGGCATTAGGAAAATGAATCCACTGTAAAACATCAGCAATTGTTCTAACCGCCAGCAGGATGAAATAAAAAATCATGAAGAGAAAAGACTTACTAAGACGCGATGTAAGAAACCGATGGGCGTATTTCTACCAACTGTATGAGCACATGATTCCCCTTTAATCGCGTGATATGAACCTACCTCAACACAGGCAACCGTCCAAAAAAGGCGGCGAAAACCAAAAAGGAGATTATGAGGATGGCGAGGGCAAGTCGCCGGACAGCTCCCATGCTGCCTGTAGGCTGCAGCTCACGGAACGAAACGGGGCAGTACGATACGATGCGATATCGTGATGTAATATTTCAACAACACGAGTACATGGACATCCTCCTCCAGCAGGTGATGAATACTTGTCGGATATCAGCGAAGTCTCGGGCTGAGTGTGTCATTCTGTTACTATCTGACAGATGGTCGAAGGGCCAGCCAACACCAGACCAGTGAGAGATCAGCCGAGGTTCTCCCAGCATCAGCTGACGAGGTGTGTCGCGGGACCTGCATTTCGCGCGAAGCAAGACGCGCGACGGGTTTGTACATAGCTATCTATGAACCTCCATCCGACAACACCAAAGCCAACCATGCTACCATACAACGCCTTCAGCTCGACGATATACCCGTACTCTCTGATACCTTGCCGTCACAAAAATTGAATCGCATATTCTGCCCTCAGAACCCCATAAGTGTATCTTTGTCGCGATCAACCCCGCCCTGGAGATGGCTCGAGTTGTGTATCAAGGAGCCGCTGGAGCGGGAGGTGATCTCTTTGAGGGTTCGAAATTCTTCTTGTTACAGCGTATCCCGATGCGACCTCATTATGCGGACCTTATTTCCGTATGTAGTGCAAAATGTTGCGAGAGAACCCCCAACTAGAGTACTTTCTAGCTAACTACATTTAGAGCAATGGAGGAGAAGTAGTGAAATTCGACAAGAACGCCGACTACGTGATCGCGGACCATGCTAGAAAGGACCCTCCACCAGGTTCTATTTCGTGGAAATGGATTGATGCCTGTATACAAAGTGGACAGCTCGAAGACGTCGGGGATTACAGAGTAGGGCCCGCGCCAGGAACTATTCGAGAAGTTGGGTCTGCAGCGCCAGCGAGGAAAGGGAGAACGCCATTTAGCGCCGACGATGATAAACTACTCATGAAATGGGTCTTGAAGGCGGAACGAAAGGGTGTATCCATTAAAGGAAACGAGTTATACCAGCAGCTGGAGAAAAAGGTATGTTTGGAATGGCAGCTCCCCTTCATGATAATAGTCTAAGAAGCCATTGAAGAATCCGCGGCACACATTTCAGTCATGGCGAGACCGATGGATCAAATATGTGTCGAATTATCCGCGACCTAATAATATCCTCGACGACGACGACGACGACGACGATGAACCCTCTCTTCCTGCCACGCGAACCTCACCCCGTCGAGCCCCTACGCAGCCAACCCCAAGGCGCAACGCTCCAAATACTTCAAAAGCTCGTCCGGCAGTTAGTGCGCGACCTCAAGCGAAGAATTCAAATACCGCGAGAACATCCTCGGTTGCATCCTCAACATCCTCGGTTGCGTCGAACAGACCGTTTACCAAGGAAGATAATAAATTACTGTTGGACACATATGATGATATTATGAATTTAGATGAAGACAAGATACTTGATGCATGGATTCAATGGGCAAAGGAGGTGAGGAGCCCATATCAAATCTTGTAAAGTCGGTACTAAGATTGTGGATATAGTACCCCCAACATACGGCGCAAGAATGGTGGAATCAATTCAAAAAAGTCATTCGACCGATGAGAGAAGCAGAGTCCGATGCAGAACAGGAAGAGGATCAAGTAGAGAGGCCACGGAAAAGCCCTCAATCACCTCGCAACGCTAAGCCCGCGCCCCAACCCCTTTCGATTTCTACGGCAGGTTTTCTTTCTGAAGAAAGTTCCCAATCACCACCGTCTGGTCAAAGTCCAGAAATCGAACCTAACCGCAACAAGGCGGCAGATCCCACAACCATAAATGAAAAACTGTTTGAGACAGACCTCAAGGAAGTAGCTGATGCGCTTTCACTGGAAGTAGTTTTTACGCCCAAAATTTGTGGCCAAGAAGTCTCACTATTCAAATTATGGCAGATCGTGAGCTCAGATGAGTTCGGAGGGGGTGACAATGTAACTGGCTACAATTTGTGGCACAAAGTCGCTCAGAGGCTCAATTACAGCACGTCGGAGCGTTCATCTGCAGCCCGAGGCTTGCAGGTGTGTTACAACGAATTTCTAGCGGATTTCGAGAATGCTAGAGAAGATTATCTACAAGAGAATCCTGACTTGACAGATTCTCAAGAGAATGAACTACTCGAAGCACAACTTTTTGAAACTTCAAATCCTATGGCCAGCCGGTTCGAAGAACTGACAGCTGAAGATCGAGACGACGATGAAGATGATAATGATGATGATCTTGATCAACCACTTTCAACCCCTGTAGCAAATTATCCATTGCCAGGCAAACGAGGGTTCGTCGAAACGAGTCCAACCTATAACAAACGACAACGAATTGACAAGGGCAAGGGTCGAGAAGTTGAAATTCCTTCTACGCCCGAGGAAATCATTAACGGGCCTCGACCTGGACAGCCTCATGGTCCTTCACCACTGAAGAATACAACTGTTTTCGACGTCGACTCAGCGTCAGCAGAGGCAGAAGAAGATCAATTTGACGAAGACCTTCGGCCTCCTACTTTCTCGCGCCCGAAAAAGCGACAAACAGCCTTTGAACCAGAAACCCAAGATTTCCACTTTGCTCCACCAGATGACAGAAGCTCCTTCCAAACCCTCTCTTCCCCGGAGCACACTAGAACCGACAAAGCATCCCCTTCCAACGCCACCCCCACCCCCACCAACGATAACCGCGACGACACCTCCACTACAGACTCCCAAAAAGAAGCCGAGCTCAAATCCTGCATCGACCACTGGGTTTCCCTCCGCTACGAAGAACATTTCGTCGCGGAGGCGTTGCAAGCTACTAGTATGCGCATCACGCCGGATATCGGTATCATACTAGAGGCGTTGACAAAGGGGCAAGGTGTTCCGGATGACATGAGGGGTGTATGGACGGATGTGGATGATAGGGCTTTGGGGATGGCGAAGAATTCCAAGGAGTATCGGAGGGTTAAGAAGAAACATGGGGCGTTGGCTATGGTGGAGAGGGAGAGTCTGTTGGCTGATCTTAAAGAGGCTGAGGAGGGGTGAATAGGGGCCGTGAATAGGAGGGGAGTTGCTTATGCTGCGGTATTGGGTGTTGATGAGCATTTAAGCTGGAAGGTAGCTTGGCTGATAATGAATTAATTTTTGGGACATGCTAATGAAGTAGCAGTCGTCTGATTTTCATTTTCGCTTTCGTTTGCTGGTATATAAGTTATATTCCGCAGTGGACTTTCCCCTCACTCTATATTTATGGCATCTCTTTCTCGGGTTACTGGTACTAGTGCGCCATCTATCTCTGTGTTTCAATTCTCTCTGCTCTACCCTCTTACCTTCCTACCCTGTCACTATAGTACGGCAGCTTCTTCTTCGGCTGCTCTGAGCAGTGGATTCAAAGCTAACAAGCTGAAATAGCTCGTTTCATAAAGGCAACATTTCGGCAACTTATTGATGTTAGGGCTTCTATTGTTTAAAGCCGCATCGCACTTCTCTCCTTGTCGGCCAGGGAATTGGGTGGTAGTGATAATTCGAAAGATTAAGTCCAATATATAGCAACACAAACACTGTTCGAGAATCAAGCGTGCCCCACCGAGTTGGAGTTATCTGCACCAACTGAACGCACCAGGGGATTGGGTGGGGCCGCGAACGAAGTGAGCTAATCGAGCGAGCCTCGGCGAGCGTTCTATCCTCTTAACTAGCAGATAAGGTGGAAGGTAGGTAAATATGAAAGGGTAAGATGAATGTGAATTTTCATCTTGATCCAATGGAGGAAACTGGTATTATAAAATGTTTTTATTATTAATCCCTCCCTAGGCCCTTTGCTATATATATCAGAAAAGTTTCATTCACTCAACAAATCACGAGTGTCCCACTGAGTTCGAGTTATCTGCACAACTAAAAGCACCACCTACATCAAAGTAGTTAGCATCAATCATATCAGCTAAGCGCGAATTCTGTCAACTTACCGATCAATCCATCAGCATACGCATCGATAATCTGCTTGATAACACCATATGTTCCACCAACACACATAAAAGCACCCAGGAGAACAAGCAGCCAATGGGACCAATAAGCCGCTCGGGCAAGCAATGTCCCATTTCTATAATCCTTATGGTCAAAAAGCCAAAATACACCAGGTAGCATCAGAGCAAGTGGCGCAAAGCAAACACTTCCCACCATGGCGATCAGATAGTTGAAAATCGGGATTGATTCGGCGAGGACGAAGGCTAGGGAGCCCATGCCGAACGTGCAGCCGAGCCATACGCTCCAGTGCACGACGGTGTTGGCTTGCAGATGCTTTGTGTTGCGGAGGATGCGGACGAAGAGGTATTTGGATCCGACGTGGAGGTACAGTGTTGCTGATATGAGGAGACCGAAGAGACCAACTCCGTAAGAGACTTTCTTGATAAGAGGGCCGGCGGAGCCTAGAGAGGGAGATGCTACCCATTTCCCGCACCATTTATAGACGACGAGGGCGAAACTGAGATATGCGGCGGTGACAAATGACATGCAGGTATACAAAGCCTTATTATATTCCTTAGGCTTGCGCATCTCCGAAATAACAGGCAGGAAAGCGGAGGTTCCAGCTGAAGAAACGAAGATGGTACATGCTGCTACGATGCCAGCTGCAAAGTCCGGGTAGGAAATAACGTGGTATCCCATATCGAAATCACCCGTTTGTGGGGCAGCTGCTGGTCGGTCTTGAGTCGTTACTGCAATAACAACGATGAGGACAGCGGTGAAAATACTGGCGAATCCACCCCATGTCAACCACGCCATTGTATGGAATTTCCTCACTGAAGCCGTCACAGCAACGCAGAAGGCTGCTAGGAAAGACCACCATACTGTACACGCTCCATGTTCGGAAAGAGCATTGAGGCCGATGGAGACACCTAGAATACCGGAGCCGGAGGCGAATAGAAAGGCGACGAGGAAGAGAGCGCCTACGAATTCTCGAAACCAGACGCCTCCGACTACAAAGGCCATGTCGGCGATGGAGTGACATCCTGGGTGGGAATTGCGGAAATTGCCTTGGATGACGGCCGCGTAGGTGTTGAGAGCTCCCCAAGCGATAACCGAGAGTGCACCCCCTAGGGAGCCGAGGGTATACATTGCTGAGGGGATACTGAGAACACCAGTGGCGAAAATTACTGTGGGATATTAGCTTCCTATATCATGAAAGGTGTGAAGTTGTAGCTTACCTTTCAGGAAAATAATCGTCGCTTTCTGCCAGGAAACAGTCCTGAAATCCACACCATCGGCATTCTTCTTGAACACCTCATGTTGTTCCAATTCATCTTCGTCTGTGTAATTGCCTACAACGCCATTACTCACATCAATATTCGTTGGTGTCGGTGCCCTTTTCTCCTCGTCTGAGCTGGCACGTTTGACAGAACCGGTCGACATGGTGTGCGATTCTCTGTTTACAAATCAACTCAACAACCAAAAGCTCGAACAACGAACTGGAAGATTGGACCACAGAGACTCCTTATAACAATACCTCGGTCGGGCAAACATCTCAAGCTGGCCTAGCTATCAGCACTCGAGCATATCGGTCCCAAATAAGGCTGATTCCCATCTGCACTGCCAGATCTGGGCGAGTAGATACCCAAGGAGGATGTGGTATGCAGCCGATAAGCCCCCTTCCCTGCTCGTCCTACCGAATAGGGGCTCGACTACGCACATCTACATCACACTACTTACACTGTGAGATATGTGCCGGAACTTTAGAAAAACAAGCCGACAGACACTACTACCTTGTAGAAGACAAACGAGTGGGACACACCCAGCTTATCGCGTGGGGCAGGCTCTGGCAATACGCAGAATTCTACGACTTACTTATCAAGATATGCAGCGCAACATCCATCCATCTTTCTTGCCCGCTCGCGCTCGTTCAGATACGGAGATCCGATGTAACATTGGCAGGCACAGCGTTGTACCTACCTAGGTACTTACAGGGATGATGGGAGTTCGATAGTGGGGTGCATTTCCCTCTCTCCATCTCGCATATATAACCCCTCTTATCATTTTTGTTATGTGATATGGAATACCGAATCCCCGGCAAAGAACCGTGGGCATATGATAGCGAGGATTGGGGAAGTAGAGTTGGTGCTTGTTTGTTTTGGTACCGGTTTCTGTTTCGTTGACGTTGAGATTGAGTTGTGGTCAAGGCGCCAAGCGTATGTATGATAGTGGGAGGTGCATTTGTCAGCGAGGTGGAGATCGAGGGGTTCGCTTAAGGGGGGATACCCCGGTTTAAAGGTATGTCATTTTGGGTGGGTCGGATACAGGCATGCGTACTCGTGCTGTTCGAAAGTCTGAACGGTAGGGGTCGGTAATCAATGGGTTGATACTATATTAAAGACTGTTGATTGGCTAAATAACCGATTACTTACCCATGCCTTAGCCCCCTGCCGTTCAGACTTTCGCATAGCACGAGTACTTCAGAACTTAGGCCCGTAAATTTCCGGTTCTGGTTATGATATCTCATATGTCTGAGTTAAGAACAAGCACTATTCTGAGCGATGCTTGTAAGTTTTGGGTTCTTTTCTGTTCACCAGTGGTTCTCAAACGATTGTTTAGATAAAAATCTGGGCAATTTGCACTTTCCCCGATAAGTCAAAGTACCACTTCATTGAAAAGATCTCCCTGGTGTCTTATGAGTTGGTCTACTATTCGATGCAGTTAAGTGACTGAAAAGCCAACCTCACTGAATATTGTTAGTGATAACGCTTGGTCAACTCTGAGATATTAGTGGGAAGTACAGTAGTTACTTTCGCACAAAAATTGTTCTTGAAAAGGCGGAAATGTTTGTTTGCTTCGCTAAGCGAGGTGAGGCTGTGAATTTCGCTTGATTAAGGGGTAGGAAGTGAGGGATTGTTGTGGGATTGTTTTGGATTTACGTTCGGAGTATCCAATTGGACTTTCGAACTACTATATTATCCTTTTAATTCATGTTTAATACTAAGAACTGCCCCACTTCAAGTGAATTGTGCACGCTAGCATATAAGCCTTCTGTAGCATAAAACCTATGAATTATTGTCTTCTATGGTTTAATCTGAAGTAAGCTTACGACCTCTTATCACGGTTCGTTCGAACTACAGTATATACTCATTAATCTCTCTATGCTCAAAAAGCGAAGTTGGCCTGCTACGATAAGCGATGTGATTCCTCCTCAGCCGCTTCGATCTCCTCATGCCGAGCCACAATAGTTTTGACTATTTCTCCCATTTTCTCAATCAATTGATGCTCATCTTGAATTTGATAATACCCCGGTAAAACACTCAAATCATCTTCCAGCAAACTTTGCAGTTGTTTGTGAATCTTGCTGTATGCAGCGATGAGGGCTTCAATCACTGCCAAAGCTTCTTCTTGTTGTGGCCCGTACTCTTCGACAAAGGAAGACTGTTTCTTCGTCGTCCAAGGCGCTGATCTTTTATTTTGAGGTACCGCGGAATGGAAGAACCGTTCGAGTGATTTGTCATAAGGCGGATATTTCATGTCGAGTTGCTTCTGGCTGCAGAGAATATCGATGTTTACGAGCTCCGCCTTGATGTCTAAGAGTTCCTTCTTAATCTTATGCAACAAAGGTAATATCTTTTTTGGGATATCTTGCTTTATAATAGCTAGCCTTGTCACAACATTTCTGCTGTATTGTTCGAGAAGATCTATTTTGTTGAATATTGATCCTCCTATCAAAGGGTGATATCGCAACCAGGACCAGTTTTTCGAGACTTGCAGCTCTTGTGGACCCCTTGCTTGCAATTCTCGTTCAAGTTCGGTGAAATACTTTTTCAGACCTCCAGAGAGAAACGAACCTGCGAGTGCCTTTCGATTGGCACCCAGATTGTAATACCAGTCAATGGCTACAGACTGATAGTGGTCTCTGAGCTTTCCGAGAGACTCATAAAGTTCCGGATGGCGAAAACCAGTGCGGTTCAGTCTATCAATAAACTGATCCACTTTCAAACTCGCTTCCTCAAGTTCCTCATTTTTATCGGTTGCGTCTTTTCTTTTAGGCTCGGTCCAGGAGATCGTTTGTACAGTGTTTGCGATGCCATCGTGAACGGCTCTGGATTTCAAGTTGTGTACCGCTGTCGCACAAACAGGAAGTCTTTCGCGGATAAATGACATTTGACAAAAGTCTACCTCGGTGCCAATGGAAAGTAAAATACTGGCAAGGAAGCCAAGTGCGAGAAACGGATGTCTCCTGACGAAAAGTTGCACGTTGTCTAACCAGTCATATAGCCGGTTTGAATATGAAGGATTGTAGCGTCTTGGCTGAATTGGCTCTGCGATAAGGTATGCCGCGTTGCCGGCCCGTCTAATACTACTGGTTCTTCTAACACTGCTGGAATTGGTAGCAGTGCTGCTGGCTCTTCTGGTGCTACGTGGTGATGCCATTTTGGGATAAGATGACTCGGATGGTGAAAAGATGGTAGGATTTGAAAGTTGAAATCTTGGAATGAAAGTTGGAAAGGAAATGAGGAGGTATTAATCTCTTTGTGGCGAGGTCGGGGGTTGTTTGAGGATTCGCGGGAAATAAAAAATGATGCTCTTTATGGAAGGGGTAGGATGAAAACGGTAGAGCGTAGAACAAAGAGGATTGAAGAGGGATGCACGGCAGCATGACGAAAGAAAATACCCAATCATCTATTGTTCTTATGTAATTTAATTTTTAAAACGGAAATTTACAAAACTACCCCCCTCTCGATTTAAGGGGGTAGTTTTCCAAATCTCCGTTTTTAAAATGATATTTAACGAAAGTTACGAAACGAGACTTCAAGGAAATAAAAGAAAGACTGACTTCTCGGCATAATAAAAGTTAAGGATGACCCTTTACGTAAAGTTTTCTTAGTCCCAGGCCGCCAGGCGGTAGAAAACCGAGTCTAGGTTGAAGTGAGCAAGTCGCGGTGTTAAGACATAGGGGGCATCAAAGTCGGAGCTATTCGGGCCGAAATCGGCGGCGGCAGTAAAATCCACTCATGATGACCATGTAATTGAAGTCAGAATGATTGACCGTCTCTCGATACAAAAACCCCTTTCATGTTAATCATCGATTCATCAGTGTCTCAACCCATTTCCTATCATCGATAACACAATGACACAAGATCTCCCATTTTGAGAAGCTCTCCTGATTTTCAAAACAGCATATAAGCACCAAAGCCTCAGGATCTTCAAGTCCAATGAAACACCAAGCTTGAGATTTCATTTTCGAGATTTGAAGGGTTGTTGTGCTAAATCGTGAGAATTCGAGGAACTGATGTCGTGATATGCACTCTATCGGAAAGACTTGCCCGATTCACATAAGCCCCAGGACTGTCGTGCTTCTTACCCCACCTCTAACCACACACCAGCCAAACCACCAAACTCCAGCACCAACACATTTCAAACTTCAACAGTAACAATCCTCCAACCCCCCAAACCAAAAGAATATCTAGCACAAAAACCATGTCTCCCACCCCCACCCCCTCCCTCGACCACATAATCCTCCTCTTCCCCACCAACACCCTCACTCAACTCCCCCCATTCCTAACCTCCAACTTCACCATAACCCCCGGCGGCATCCACGCCGACCTCATCACGGAGAACAAACTAATCACTTTTCAAGATGGTTCGTACTTGGAGCTCATTGCGTTTGTAGATAGTGAGAGGGGAAGAGAGGGCAGGAAAACGCATCATTGGGGGAAGGGTCGGGAAATGAGTGTGATGGATTTCGCGTTGACTACAAAGTCAAATGATGGGGGAGAGGGGGAGGGTGGTGCAGCGAGAAGAAATTATGAGGCTATTGTTGGGAGATTGCGAAATTTGGAAGGGAAGGAAGTGAGATATAGTGAGCCCCAAGCAGGAGGAAGGACTCGACCAGATGGACTGGTGACGAAATGGCATGTCACGATGCCTTCATCAACGAAATATCCCCGCGGCACGGTGCCGTTTTTCTGTCATGATGTGACAGATAGAAATATCCGTGTTCCCAGTGCCGGCTCGAATACAACGCATCCATCCGGGGTGCGGGGTGTGAAATCACTTACAATTTTTGTAAAGGAAGGGGATGTGGAGGAGGTGAGGGGGGTTTATGGTGCTGTTCTGGGGGTTGAGGAGAGGGATGGGGTATTTGTGTTGGGGGGGTTGTATGGTGGGAAGACGCGGATTGTGGTTAGAGTGGCTGGGGAGGGAGAGGGGCAGAGGGAGTTGAGAGAGGAGGTGGACAAGAGGGGGTCTGTGTTGGGGGATTTGGTTTTTTGGGATGGGGGGAGTGGGAGTGGGTTGAGGAGGATTGATGGTGGGGGGTTAGGGTGGGGAGGTATTTATTTGGATGATGAGCCTTTGTAAGGTTGTGTTTTGAGACGAGAAGTGAGGAGAACAAGAGGTTTCATCTCGTCTTCATATTTTCATTACTCGGTCTCCCATCATTAAAATTCAAAGCATCAACACCACCTCTCTCTAATCAGCATACCCAACCCCCTCCCCAACCGGACAACTCGGCATATTCGCCTGCCACTCCGCCTTAACATAATCCGGCAAATAATCCTGCGTCGTATAAGTGCTCGGCAAATAATACGCAACATCACTATCACTATAAGTATAATTCCCACCCATAGCATTCAACACTTCGACGACTTCACTTGCAAAATAATCTAGGAATACGACGTCGACGACAGACGGTGTGGCGCCGTTGGATGGGAATGAGCCATTGCCTTGGATGTAATCGGGATATGTGTAGGAGGGGATAGTGGAATGGATAGTATCGTCGCCATCGGTGCCAAAGTCATCCGTTGTGGTGTAGCCCGGTGTAACGGTTGTTTGACGGCGGGAGATTCCCCTAGTTTTAAGCGACGAGGTGGATGTGATGAGAGAGAGCGTTGGATCGGCACACGTCCGGTCTGCTTCTCGCGGGAGAAGCCCAAAGTGAGAGTGAGAGTGATCGGTACTGCGTTTATCCGGGAGAGTAGCGCCATTGAGGCCAGCGAGGACGTTTTGAGCTAGAGCGTATGGAACTGAGGCGATGTATTGGAAGGCGTCGGTGAAGGGGGAGACGATGAAGGAGTCGTCGTATGTAAAGGGGCCTTTGACTAGGTCGAATCGGATGCTGCCGCTGTTGATGATGATGTATCTGGGGATTTCTGATCTTGTCTCGTTGAGGACTGTTGCGCTGAGTGCGACAGGGAGGAGAGTGTAAATATTTCCGGCGTCGCCGAATGGTTTGCAGGATATGCAATATGTTGCTGGGGCACATCCGTAAAGTGCAGAAAGATTGAGTTGCGTTCGGGCAGCGGTGATATTTGCTGTGACACTCAATCCGCTTGCAGTGTCAAAAGTGCTAGCCTGCGAATTCGTGGCGTGGTATTCGAAAGTTAAGCGACTCCAATCGAGATATCTACGAGAGTAGACCAGGCTAGATGTCGATGTGTTGGTAGCCTTTCGAGTTGGGTTAGAAACCCCGGTTGGGACTTGATTGCCGGTATAGGTTGATGAATTGATCCCGCTCATTGAAAGCCATCCTAAGGTTTCACAATATCGTCCTAGGTCTCATTAGCTATCTTTCATGAGTTGAGGACACCGTCATACCAGATTCAAGTCCAGTGCTCTTATCATCGTACACTTGGAAATCTCTAATGTGGCTATGTCCACCGAAAATTTGAATAGGTGTGTTAGGTTGAAGTGCTCTGATGGTGCTTTGGACGAAGCCAAGTGTGCTTGATGAATCAGTTGTCCTAACAGGGTTGTGACCGATGAGCAAGAATAAATCGATTGGTTCAGAGTAGTTTACGGCATCGAGAAACCACTGTTCTTGGACCATATCTGCAGCTGTCGTGATTTTTGAGACATTTGAGTTGCCAGTGAAATCGAATAACACTCCAAAACTCATGATTCGAAGGCCTGGAGTATAATCAGCTTTGAAACTTCATCTCAGGGGAAAATCGGTTACCATTTTCAGTGGTAAAGTACCGGAATTTTTGACCAATGTACTCAAAAACACCCGTGCTAGGATTTGAGATTTGTACATTGCTGGTGAGGTATTTTTCGCCCCAGACCTTGCTGAAATTTGCATACGTCTGTTGCGGGTTAAAAGTCAGTAACATAGGAGAGTAAACGATGAAGTGCAACGAAGGAAACAGAAAGTGCTAACTTCGTACGCGATATCAGTCAAGTAGAGCTCATGATTCCCAATGGTTAAAATATCGTAGTCAATATTATCGAATATAGGGTTTGAAATTATGCCATTTGGAAGAACAGCATCACTTAGTCCGTTTCCATCGTGGAGATCGCCTAAATCGAGAGATTAGCTTAGGCGGAAAATGAGCGTCACTTGGAAATATTACCAGTGTCAATCAGTAATAAATCAACACCCAGACTACTAGCTTTCTGTTTCATGTGCGTTGAAAAGGAGACAAAGTCACCCCAATCCGCTCCATAATTTTCCTCTTTTAGATGTCCTTCAAGCCAGCCGTGTGTATCGGTCTAAATAGATGTTAGCCAAGGGCGATGCAGAATTTCCTTGATATTTCGGGGTGGTCTCAATGCTTTGCATTGACCCAATCCCATGCTGGGGAAATCACTCACGGTATGTAGAAAATTCAATTGACCCCATTCTAGATATCAAAGTTAGCGTGGCTCTTACAATAACCTTTCGGAAATCAAGCACAGCCAAGGATGGTGACGCATGCTCTGAGAACAGAAAACTCAATTCGTCTCTCAGTCTGATTGAAGTTCAAGGAGAAGCGTTACTCACCCAATGCTGCTTTGGGGCCAGTGGTAGCATTGGAAGCTTCAGGCTGCATTCGACGAACAAGCCGTTCGTGTACCACAGCAGAGCTTGGCCCATAACACGAATCGCAAGCAAGCACAGTCGTTGCTGCAGCGGTGAGCCCGAAGATGCTTGGGAGAATTGACCTCATCTTGTAAAGCTCACAATAAAAGAAACGGAAGCGAGCACCAAATTGACGAAAAGGAGAAAGGGAGATAAGTCTTGCTAGATATCATAGCTGGAAATTGGTTCGGTGTTGACCCCGAGAATAGAACCGCCGCTACGGATCTCTACCCTTGCTGCAATATAGCTATACTGATAGCTATAAACTTTTCTCGGGCTCCTCACTTGAGTTGTGAATGGCCACTCATCTTGGAGATCTTCCAGCGTGGAGGATCCGCACGGCACTTTAGTTGCTTATCAACGATTACACGCGTGGTTGGTGTCGTGGTGCAGGGTTGCGACCTTCCAAATTGAGTCTCGGCCAGGAACATCGCCCCGCGCGATCTTACCTCTCCCACTCTGCTGGGTGTGGCGAAAACAAATGAATTGCGAGAAATACAAGAAGGGGAAACACAGAAGGGGAGACGAAAAGGGAGACCAATACTGTATATGGGTTGAATGATGTAAGTGAGTGAGCAAATGTACGGAGTATAAAAGATGAGGGAAATACGGTACCGGCTGTCAGCTGAAGATTTGTAGTGACGCTGCGCTGTCCCTCCGGGGGCCACTGCCGTGGAGGCTGTCCCAGCTGCGCTCTATTCTCACTTCATTCCTTTGACAGACGTAGACTATCTCAATAGTCCAAACTCAGCTCTGATATTCTTCACTTCTCGAGCACGGGGCTGGGCGTTTGGGGGCTGGCCCCCGAGTGATTCAGGAAATCGGGCCGTGATCGGGGCTCGGCTCGGATCGGCACTGCCCCATGAGATTAATATATTTTCATCACCGCCGTGACCGCCCACGATTTACATATCATCGTCCCGCGAATTCCCCGACAAGCCTGCCAATTCGAACGAATACAAAAGTCCTGGAACTTTGGGATACTATTGAGCATCTTTTAATCATCTTCCAATTCAATCATCTACCTCATCGACCACCTTTTCTTGAATTCTCATCAGCGTGAAATGGCCGTTCGGTTCTGTCCCGGTCCATCCAATCGGGATTTCCCCAGCGCGTCGCCCAGCTCATCCATCCTCCCCCATCTTTGACTTTCTTAAAAACTCCGCATTTCCGTCATATACCATGTCTTTCCCTTGCAGAGAGAGTCTAAGGTCGCCGCAAGACAATAATTACATCCTGCTCCACCAAGACCATGGATGATAACCCAAGACCATCGAAACGCGCCAGGAAATCTTGCGAGAGATGTCGACAACGTAAACAGGTAGAGCCTCCAATCTTGTGAAGCTTACTCTTCCGCTGACTTTGTAAAGAAATGCGTAGGATTCCCAGTATGCGCCAATTGCGCTTCTGCGAAAGAAGAATGCCTTCAACCTCCTTCTGCCATTGAAGAATACAATAGGTATGCCCCGCGTTTGTTCCCAAAGACCTTGTACTAACAGCTTCACAGTGGACCGAATCAAGCCCTCCTAGAGCGAATATCATTTCTCGAAGCTCAACTCGCAGCTTATACCAATACCTCTCCTGCCGAAAATGCGACTATCCAGCCCATGCTTGATCCAAATCTCACAGCGTCGCCTACCTCTGAAGGAGAGCAAGCGGGAAACAATTTCGCCAATATTGTAGGCTTCATAAATCTCGCCTCTGGGGGAGAAGGTGCCTACGTTGGCCCATCAAGTGGATTTTCATTGGCAACAAATCTTGGACAAATGGTACAAGCAACAGTATGGAACAAGGCTCTGGCATCGACTGTCTCGCAAAACCAACCAAAAGCCATGACGATTGCCGAATTGAAAAAGAACAGTGCAGGCCCTCCCGATGAGGAAGTCGGAGATCGCATATTGAATACGTACTTTACAAAGGTTCACCTACGATATCCATTTCTAGACCGTTCTGAAATTTTGAAACGACATGCCAATCGATTTCACCAAGACCACACATCCCCCCAAGATCAATACGGAACATTCAAGTTATACATGATATACGCGATCGGGGCTACAATGTTAAAGTTGACAGAAAATAATTACTCATATACACCCCCAGAGAACTTTTTCATGAGTGCCTTGCAATGGATATCGGCTGCTCGGGAATCTCACTCAGTTCACAACATAGAGGCCATGACCCTACTTGTCCTGTACAATTTACGGTCTCCCTCCAATATAGGAATTTGGTATATGATTGGTCTGGCCATCAGAACATGTATTGACTTGGGTTTGCATCGAGAAGCATACTATGGCAATCTAAAACCATACGAGGGTCAATTGAGGCGGAGATTATTCTGGTCTATTTATTTTCTCGAAAGAGTCATTGCTGTTTCTCTTGGACGACCATATAGTCTCGCAGATAGAGATATTGATGCAGCAATGCCTCTTGAAATCGATGATACGATTTGTGATGATGGACTGATTGCTCGCACGTTAGCTGTTGCTCCTTCTCCAACCTTTCAAAAATCTCGACCTTCGTCAAACATCACCCTTGCGATACAATGCTTTCGATTAAAGAGATTAGAGTCACATATTCAAGGGACCATATACAGAGTGGATCGTCCAATCTCGAGCCTCATTTCGAAGATCAATCCTACATTGAAAATGCTTGAAGAATGGCATCGGGCACTTCCACCTTCGACGCCATACGAGTCTGATTATCTTGATATGCATTATTACAAGGCAGTTCGTCTACTTTTACAGCCGTTCCTTACTATCCTTGCACCAACAGATCATCGCATTGCTTTGTGTTTGCAAGCTTCAGGACAACTATGTCAAATCTTCAAACGTCTTCATCAACGAGATAGCTACGGACACTCCTTTATTGCTCTCCACTCTGTTTTCATAGCAGGAGTAACCATATGGTATGTTTTCCCTCTTAACCCCTTTTAGAAATTTGCTAAGACAACACTTATAGCTATTGTCTCTTCATTGCCCCAGCTCTTTGGACCTTTACAGTTTCCAATGACCTGCGAGCATGTTCTAGCGCCCTATTCGTCATGGCCGAAAGAACTCCAGTTGTGAAAAAGTATCGCGACGCATTAGAAAACGTAATCGGCGCAACCATGGAATTTCTCGCACGGATGCCTCCCCAATCCGGACCACAAGACCAACCTCCCCCCTTAAACCCCATAAATCAACCCATGACGACCCGAACCCCAACACAAGTCTCCTTCGACCTCCCCGCAACTACATTATCCCCACCCATCGCAGGATCAGTACCAGAATCATTCACCCCTTCACCACCGAAAGCTTCGGGGACCTCTGCAGATCTCCTGCCGGAAATCCACAGTTCCAATGTCAGAACACCAACTCAACAGGAAAGTTTTGATTACATGCCTCAGACGCATACCTCGCCCGGAGCAGCTGGAAGATGGGAGGGGAGGCATGGGGAGTTGGGTCAGATGGATGCAGAGTGGTTGTTGAGTTTGTGTGAGGGGGATGAGTTTAATCTGCAGATGTTGAATGAGATGATGCGGTTTGAGCCGAGTTTGGGGGCTTGAGTCGAGTCAATGGAGTTGTCCGGGAGACGATGGGGGTGTTACTGGTTTTGGGCTTTGGGGCGATGGGAAGGTTTCGTTCGTGATTGGGGCATTGAAATGAGTATGAGATTTCGAGGTGAACGTCACCTCTCATATCATCTTTCATTCGTGCTGTCACGGTAAACTCAACACAGGAAATCATTCACTGCCTCCACCTCACATCTGACTCTTATTCACTCTCCTCACTCCATGCAAAAATCCGGATTTTCCCCAATCCCGCCATCAGGCGACATCACATCCCGTCCCGCGAACTAGTTCATAAGCTTCCATAAGCTTTACACTAAAACCATCACGCACACGAGCCTCCCGCCTTCTGACAAACTCTAAAATGACGTTCTACCAGTTCCTTTGAGCCGCACCTAACGTTCAAAATGTTTCTGGCAGATGAGAAGGCTCTACTGGCTCGCACCGCCACTCAATGACATCGTGAGAGCTGCCCATGTGAGAAAGCTTCTGTGCATGTCCAAGCGAGGGGTTTCAGGGGGGCTTTGAGGTACCCTGGATTTGGGGTGGGCTGTCATGATTGGAGTTTATTTACGCGGCTGTAGGGTCTTTTGGTTTGGTTTCGCTGTTTTTGGGGGATATGTGGCTGTCATTTGGGGAGGGGGTGAGGTCCTGTCAAATGACCACCAAGCACTCTGCCGACTAGCAACCACTCCGGGATTTTCCTCGACTAGTAAAGTGTCTCGATTCGCGTGCGAAAGTCTGGTGCCGAGCCACTATGCAGAACACTAATTGTATAGCTATGACGCCCAAGGAGAGCTCGTCTCACAATGAATAGAGCTGTAAAGGGATGAGTAGCGTGGGGGAGAAGCGATGGAGCGGGAGGGGTAGCGAGAGAGACGAAGCTTGGGAATCCGTGAGTCGTGACAGCTGCTAGCGGCTACCTCGAAACGAAACGGCTCATTTTCCTAGACATAGGTCGGAAGTTCCTGCGCTGTAGATCATAAAGAGATACTTGTCTCCCCACCTTCCCCCTCCCATCTGTCCCATAGTTAAAACATGGGCATTTTCGACCAGTTTCAACTCGAACCTACCTCCTCACCCCCCACATCCCCCAAACCCACATCTACCAAATCATCCAACTACTCGACCACCAGAACCATCACCAGAACCACCATCATCTACCCCAATTCTCAAAACATGGGTCCTCCAGCCCCCCTCACATATCAGTTTGTGGATGCGTTCAAGGGGCATAGCAATGATGTGTGGCCTCTGATACGTAATTGTCATCGTCCTGAACCCCTCGAGGAGTATCGGGTTGGTCAGGTTTATCATTTGGATCAGGATTCGGAGCTGGGGACGAGGATTGCGGGGTGGTTGGAGAGGCAGGATGATGAGGGGGAGGAACAGGAGCATAGGGTAGGGTGTGAGGGGGAGGGCCATTTGAGGGGGGGTGGTCATGAGGAGAAGGATGATGATAGCAAGTCGCGGAAGTCGCACCGTTCTCATAAATCGCATCACTCGTCGCATTCGAAGAGTAGCAGGAGTGAATCGTCACGTACGAAGAGCGGCCACTCCTCGTCACATCATAGACATCGTTCCAGTACGTCGGCCAGTTCGGCGCCTAGTATACACGTGCATAGCCATGAGGATGAGGTGAAGGCACATAGACACCATCATCGGAGACATAGGAGGAAGAGCTCTAGTCGGAAATGCGAGGGAGATGATGGAAATGAGGGGGAGGAGGAGGTGAAGGAGGAGGTGAAGGAGGACGGGAAAGATGAGGTTAAAGAGAAGGAGGAAGGGAAAGAGAAGGAGGAAGGGAAAGAGAAGGAGGAAGTTGAGAAAGGGCCAGAGAAGGGGGATAAACGGAAAGATGAGAAGAAAGAGCAATCATGCAAACCCGAGAAATCCGACAACCACCACCAGGACAATGACACGAAAAGCCATACTTCTCACAAGAGCCATAAATCTCACAGAAGTTGTACCGTGGATCACCAAGATGATGGCACCAGAAGCCATTCCTCCCACAAAAGTCATAAATCCCACTCCTCCCACAAATCTCACAAATCACACTCATCCCGCTCATCTTCTCACTCTCATCGTAAATCCCTCACCGCATCCAAAGAACGACCCAGGCTTGCAGCTGCACCACAGATCATCACGGTTTGGGAGGAGCGGGATTCGAGTCCGGTAAGGGAGATGAGTCTGGTTAGGGTTGTGGAGAGGCCGAGGGAATCCCTCCCCGCACCCAAGGAACGACCCAGGCTGGCAGCTGCACCACAGATCATCACGGTTTGGGAGGAACGGGTTTCGAGTCCTGAGCGGGAGATGAGTCGGGTTAGGGTTGTGGAGAGGCTGAGGGAGGTGAGGTTGGAAGTATATGATTGAATAGTGATGTTGCGATTTTTATTTAGTGGTAGTATAGCGGGGTGTGAATGTAATGTTTTAAATTTCAACTTAGTATTGATTAATGGCTAGCACATACATGCAGTAAATATAAAATGGTATTGGTATCAAATGAATGTGCTAGCGCTTCCCTCGCTCTAAAACTGACACGCTAAAATAGGGATTAAGAATATAAATACGAGAAGGTCGGGGCCGGCTGAGGGTATAGTATGAAATGGCATGTGTTGAATGCGAACGCTGGCTTGCGTACTGGTACATGGTGGGTATGAGGTGAGTGATTGAGCGAGTGAGTGTGAGAGTGATTTGTAAAGGAGATAGAGGAGCAATTTGGTGTGCTTGTGAGTGCGGAGATCGGATTGATCAAAATAATAGTGTGGTCGTTTGTTGTGTGTTATGAGAGGGATTTTGGATTGCGTAAAGGAGTGTGTGGTGTGAAGTTCGTCGTACAAATACATGGGACGCCGTGTTTTTCCTCGTCGATGTGATTTGACTGGCTTCCTGAAGTCAGGGGGCAAACCCTCGAGGCGATATGTATCGTAAACAAATGCCCGATTCATCGCTAGCGACAAATTCGCTTCATGTGTCCCAGCAGAAGCCTCTTGGTGACCATAACGGGGCCAGCAAATCAATGCGTGCTGCAGTACTCGAGTACCACCCATCCCCTCCATCCTTCCAATCACATATCCCAATTAGAATGTCCAGCCTATCTGCCTAGCAAGCTTCATCCCCTCCGTCCCCAAATCCCCCTAATCCCATCCCCCACATTACTAAAACTCTTCACCCTGGGAATGCCACTCTGCGATAACCTGTCTGCGCTACTCATGAACTCCGGCACCTTCACCAGCCGCTGTCTCGGCCATTGACTATTCCGCTTCGCGCGCCACGGATGGCCCCAAAACCATTGCGCCAGCATGATAGGCGTCACCGCGAGCATCACCATGGACAAAATAAAGAAGGCGAGAGGGGCACCGACGGTGTTGACTGCAGGTTGGATGACGCCTGTGAATATGGCGGCGACGAGGAAACGGATAAAGTTTACGGCGGGCGTGACGGAAGATGGGGATTTTGATAGGTCGGCGACGAGGATGCCGTTGAGGAGAAGCATTGCGGTTGCTGAACCGGCGATGCAGAATTGTAGCATTAGTGGCACGGCGATATGTTGGGGTTTCGCGAGAAACGAAAACCCATAGCTCGAAGTAGCAGCGATGAAAATGAGGGTAATCCACCACATGTTCCTCAAGCGTGCTCTCTCAATCGGGAAATCCGGCAACGTTTTATGATTCAAGATCACGTTTGGCGCAAGTCCGTGGATTTCTCGATAGTGGTCTTCGGTTATGCGGTAATCGTAGTCCATGAGGTAGCCGATGGAGAAAAATGATATGAGAGATCCGGCGCCTGCGGGTAGGAAGGCTAGGCCGATGAACATGTAGGAGAGATTGAAGTTTTGTTCAAACATCATGGAGGTTGTGGCGATGACGGTTGTCGTGATTGCGAAGGCTATACTCCCGAAAAGAGTAGTAACTGCGACGTCTTTCTGCGCGAGGCAGAAGAGAGGCTCCACGAAACTCTTGGGGGAGAGGAAAGTGAGAGGGATTTTGAAGCCGGAGGCGTCGGGTTCGAGAGAAGTGGCATCGCGTGGGAGGAGAATAGGTTGTTGGAAGCGGTGGAGTTTGGTGGTGCCGTTTCCGGCGAGGGAGCGGAGGGTTTCGGGGAGGATGAAAATAATTAGGGTGAGAACTATAAGTCCTAGTATTGATAGGAACCAGAAGATGGAGCGGAAACCCATGTTGAAGATGAGAACTCCGCCAATCATGGGGCTGACGAATGTGAACATCATGGCTATAGATCGTTAGCATAGAATCATGCGATCTAGAAGTGTCACTTACTTCCGCCAAAGATTCCAATAAATCTGCTTCGTTCTTTTGCAGTTGAGATATCCCCAATCACGGCAGTGCCTGGAATTGTTAGCTCGCTATCATGGCATATATGAGAAGGGAATAGCTTACATATAGCTGTCAAAGAGGCCGAACCAATAGATTGAATACACCTCGAAATGGCTAGAGCAGCAAGATCCTTCGCCATACACATTCCGATATTCCCAATCAAAAATATCAATATTATGATGATAAACACAGGTCGTCTCCCAAAAGTCCCACAAATCGGCATCCAGAAAAACGGCGCAATAGCTTGAACGATCAAGTACGCTGTGACAGTCAACATGACATGAATCCAAGTAGCATTGAACTCCTATACATCATTAGCATAGATTTTTAGAAAAGCTCGCTTTAGATCAGGACAGCTTCAACATACTTTTGCAATAGCAGTGAGCGCAGGAAAATAAATACTAATCGACAGCGGCGACAGTATTCCTGCGAACGTCACGATAAAAACAATCTGCCTTTTCTTCGACTTGTCGTAGACATGATAAGGAGGCGGTGGAAGATTCTTGTCGGTTCGTGGTTCTGGCTTTTCCCACGATTGCACAGATTCTTTCTCGGAATCAGTCGGTGACTCAGGAAACCATTTTTCGAAATGATCTAAAGGCGTTGGCGGTGCTGGGAAAATTCCTCCAACAGCTCCTGGACTTCCATGATATGAATTTTGCTTGTTTCCTATCCCATCCTCCTTGTCGAAATCGCTCACTATCGATCGTGCATCGCTCCATCCCGGCTTGCTACTGATCGCTGATACCGGTGATAGTCCAGGAATCTCTGATCGTCCTTCCCTCGAATTGCGTCGTTCCTCCCTCGAATTAATCGACGACACCTCCGTAATGGCCGACAACCTCGTCCCATTGTCCGTCGTAGGTGGTTCATATCGTAGTGATGTCTCCGGGACAATCAATAACTCTCCCACGTGGATGGAAATCCTCCCTCCTTTCAAAGGGTCCGACATTAGTTGAGAATTCCGAGCAAGATCGTTCAACGACCTGCCCTTCCCTCTCTTTCTCTGCTGGGCATTGGCCGAGGACCCAGGCTTTGATATATTATCGAGCAAAGACTCGGCGGGACTTCGACTTCTCTCACGCCGGGGAGAAAGCCGGTCGTTCATCCTGGAGCCTGCCTATCATAAGAGATTTCGAGAAACTTTCAACAGAAAACAATCGAGACGTCGGAGCTCACTCTGATATCCCAGACACGACCAGCACCTGGCTAACGGGGCCGTAGTTTATGGTGGGGATTTCTCTTATGGTGGGTTGGGGGGTAGCTTTGTCCACCAGCACCCCTGATCAGAGCTGGCATCCTTGCAGCCCCGTTAACCCTGGTGAGGATCATTTGGTCTTGCATGGATCCTTCTTGATAGCGATCCTACCATAAACACTCCAATTGAGCGGCCGCTGATGTATCAAAGGTTGAGGCTCTTCTAAGAGCTTTAAAATTTAAAACTTTATCAGAACCAGCTTCTACATACCTCAATACACTCGTATTGCGTGAGGAATGAATCCCGAAGAAAAGACTAAGAAGATGCAAAACATCAAAACTCTTGATATGAACAGTATCTCCACTTGAATAAGGCTGATCGAAACGCACTGACAGCAGACGTGATGAAATATGAAAGGAATAGATTACAAATTACAGTACGCAAGACCTCGCAACCAACACAAAAGCTCTCCTCAACCTTGGGAGCTACCACTTTCTCCGGCACGAACATCTCGCCTCGGTCCCTGGCCCCGTTGACACACGACAAAGGAGGGGTGATCGGGCGCGGGGGAAGGGGCACAGTCAGGGTTAAGGGTTTAATCGCACGTGGAAGTTTGAAAGGATCCGAAGATGTGGACTCTGATGACGGAAAATGCCCGAAAATGGCAGGTTCAAGAGGTTTTTGCTGACGAACCTGTGGATAGCTGCATCTTTTCTGCACGTCGTGCTGCATGCATTCTCCTTGATGCTCGGAAACTGTGCTCTAAATCTGGCTGTACCTGCTTCATGAGCCTCATGGGAACGATCGTACTGTACTCGCAGTCGGTGTTCATGTAGTCAGCATCCTAAAAGCCTGCGAATATGCTATCGACGTGCGTCCGTATTCAAAGGGGATTCCATTCAAAGATTGTGTACAGCAGCCTGATTCCTTGGCTGTGAAACAATTGTGCACCACCATATCGATAGCACTGAACGGAGTTTGTTTCGATGAACACGTAGACGAGGTTGTACCGTTCGTTTAGGTAGTGGGATAAGAATGATGCCAGTCGTATCGCAGTAGCACCGAGATGGGAGATGGTGATGTGATTGGTGATTGTAGGTGGTGATGGATCGATGAAACGGGCGGAGTATTGAGGAGGTTGAGATGTGGTTGAAATGTGGTGGAGGTGTGGTTGCGGTGTGGTTGTTGAAGCCAAGACATGGTGTCGTTGGGGGTGTTCGTCGCAGAATTGGTGTCGCAGGAAGAAACGGATCCACCCCTCCCGTTTCGACAGGGGGCCAGGGCGAAATCATGTCATCGGCCAAGACAAGATCTGAGAGATCAGATCAGATGACGGCGGGAGAAGGAGACAAGCGATGTTCTTTGGATGAACCGCACCGTGAGGGAGGGCGATCAGATCTCCCGAGTGAACTCCTGAGGTCGTGAAGCTGCGAGTTCGTTGATATTTTGGGGTCTGATCCCATTTGATAACCCGATGTGCGATACTCTGCGAAATTGCACAAAATCCAGGCTCTTCACAAGATGCTCGGCCTCAATCACCTGCACCGGAAGGATCTTCAAAGCTGCGTCGACGAACTCGCCATATTCGCACCTCTTCCGCGCCTGGCCACGACTCGACTCCGTGAATATGTTCGGTAGCGAAGTCAAGAAACAACAACAACATTGTACCCGAATACTCAGCGGGTCTCTTTCCAGGTTTAACCCACATCTCACATGGTGGTACCCTTGGCTTGTACTGGGTAGAAGTTCGGCTGTTTGCCTACCACGTTTTGAGGCGGGCCAGGGGGTTTGTCCAGTCGCAGAAAAAAAAAGAGTCGACGGAACTCAGCGGTATTGTTCGGGATTTGCAAGCCTTTCTTCCTTCCTTCGCGCCCATTATTTTCCGTTTCTCCATCCTCCCGCCCAAGCTGTCTATCCAAGAGTGCCTAGCAGCCTAGGATCCCAAATCAGTGTTTACGACGTTCCTCCCGCCTTCAACCGTCACCCCTTCCTCCACGTGGAATAGAGCCTTGGCTATGATACCGTAGCACATACGCGCCTCGAAAATTTAGTCGTCGATGTGGAACGAGAAACAAAAAATTGGGCAAAGATATTCCTCTCCCCTCCTCTCCATGAGGCTGGAACTCGCTGGAACATATTGTAGACAGAGGGCTGGCGCAAACTCGTATCTGTGCTTACGATTCCCTTCCCCCTTCGAAGTATTCGGTACAGATCGTTACTCTATACGTAGAATACGGAATCATTGTCTTTTCAGCTAGAATCTCCTTCGTAGCCGTTTTCCGTTTGTATGGATTTATCTTCCCGTGTTATCATACCGGTTTCCAAATCCGGTTGCATCTCGCTTCAGCAGGAGCTCGTTTCAACATCTCATCTCGTGAAGATCGTCGCCAAAGACCAGCCATCTTGTTGAAAAGTGCTCGAATAGCACTTCAATGCCATCAATCACACTTAAAAGAATCGGCTTTTATGTTTAAAGTGGAAGGAGAATATCATCAGTGACTTCAAGGTCTGCATACTAGAAGACGCTCGAAATATCCTCTCCCGCGTGGCTTTACGAGCACAACCACTCGAGGCTTCTCAGATCTTCCTAGGTGGCTGCAGCGCTTCCTTTCGGCGGAAATTTGTTTACAAAAATAGAGGAGGGAAACGGGCTGTTGGGATGCTGACGGATACACAGAAACTTTTCGCACCTTTGAGGCTTAGAATCCTTCGGATCACCACCCCTTTTTTTGCGAAAGGCGTGCCGAGGATGTATGGGAGGATGCTTTCCAAAGAGTATCGCCGGAGAGAAAGTTTGATACCGAGAAGAGGATTGAATTGATGCGAAAAAAAGACACCCAAGTGCAATTGAGCTTCAACGTCGTAGGTGAGATGTTTTCGCTTGCCGGTTTATAAGATAGCTTTTTATTTTTTATTTTTGTGAAACCATCTCAACCGGAAGTCGGAATTGAGTTTCTTTCTTTCCGAGGTTTCGAGCCGACTTTTGTACGGGGTGGTTCACGTGACTTGGAGTATTTCCAAGTTTGCTTCTTGGGTGGGAAAGAGCAATGCTAGAATCTCCTCAGAGCATCTCGACTCAATTTCAAGGTCATAATTCAAAGCGCGAAATCTAGATATCTCGTAACAACCCCCCAGAGTTCTCCTTATCAGCCAAACCTTCCCATCCCACCTTCGATATCCTCAACCCATCTCATCCCAACCCTCCCATCAAACGCTCTCATCACAACCCTCCCCTCCACAATACCCCAAACCTCACTCACGCCTTAAATCCATACCTCCATCCCCACCTCTTACACAAAATGAAACCCTCGAAATTCTTCAACCTCTTATTCCTCACGCACTTGGCAGCAGCCGAAAACGAGACAGAGATCTTGCACGCGCGAGCTCTCAAACTGATGAAGGAGAGTCCCTTGATTGATACACATGTGGATTTGCCGCAGATATTGAGGAGTTTAGGTGAGTGGTCGGATTTCTTTTTGTTCTTGGAATCTCAATCTTTGGTTTTCTCCTTTTTGAGATATACATTTGTTTTCGCATAGAAAGGCGGTTTCTCATATCATCTGTGTTCAAAGCACTCTCACAAGTCTGAGTGAGTGTGAAAGAATGAGGGATATTTTGAAGTAAGATTAGTTGGTAATAAAAGGAGTAAGCTGGGTGTAAAGCTTTGAGCTCTTACGTTCCTGGTGGCTGTGGTGAGGATCTTGGGAAGGAGGGAATGATGAGATGTAAACTTGTATTCGTACTGACTTGCACCAGGCAGGAGGCCTTTAGATGTGATTCCTCAACTTGCTACTGGTCTTCCGGGCCATGTTGATATTCCCAAGATGCGAGAGGGGCATTTAGGGGGTGCGTTTTTCAGTGTTGTAAGTAAAAAGAACTCTCTATATAGTTCAAGAGAAAGATAAACGATTCTCAAGGAAAACCAAAACATCCTCGACCCTAAATTAAAATCCAAACAGGAAAAAAAGCTAACCAACAACCCAAGTGGACCCCCTGCGCCAACCAATTCCTCAATCAAGACTACGGAAAAGATTTCCTTGGCCAAACAGAAGGCCTCCGCGACTCGCTTGAGGTCCTCGACACTATAAAAGAAATGACAAAGCAGCATCCAGAACATCTCCAAGCAGCCCACTCCACCACCTCCATCCGCGACGCCTTCGCCGCCGGCAAAATAGCCTCTCTAATCGGCATGGAAGGAACACATTTCCTCGGAAACTCCCTCTCTACCCTTCGACTGCTCGCGGAACTCGGAGTTCGATACCTAACACTGACACATACCTGTCACACTGCGTTCGCAGCTTCAAATGGAGGCGGTGGATACATGGAGCCTTCAAGCCATGGTGCTGGATTGACGGATTTTGGGAGGGTGTTGGTGCCGGAGTTGAATCGGTTGGGGGTTATGGTAGATTTATCGCACACGAGTGATCAGACGATGGTGGATGCGATTAAGTTGAGCAAGGCGCCCGTGGTTTGGACGCATGCGGGGGCGAGAGCCGTGCTGGATCATCCGCGGAATGTGCCGGATTATATTTTGGAGATGATTGGGGATGGAGAGGGGAAGAATCCTGGGATTATGTTAGTGAGCTTGTAGAAAAGAACGGGAAGATTTTTATGTGATGGGGCTGATGGTTTGCTTAGATTGAGTGTTTTCTATCCGGTTTTTATTGGGCCGACGCCGGAGACGGCGAATGTATCGAGGGTTGCGGATCACATCGAACATATCGCGTCGATTGTCGGAAGGAACCACGTCGGTATTGCGAGCGATTTCGATGGTATGTACGCTGGCGTAATCGGTCTCGAAGATGCCTCCAAATACCCCAACCTCGTAAGTTCCCTCCCCCCTATTCTCCCTCCTTCCTCCTTCCCCCCCTTTCCCTTTTCTTAAGCGAATCCACCTTCCTCACCATCTCTAGATCATCGAACTCCTATCGCGCGACTGGAACGACACTGAAATCCACAACGTAATGGGCGAAAACCTCATGCGCGTCATGGATCAGGTTGACTTGGTTAAGGAGCAGATGAAAGAGGTGTTGCCGTCGAGTGCGATATGGGAGAAGCGTGATGATTTGCCGGCGGATTTGTGGGGTGGGCCTGGGCAGAGTTATTTGCCGTATGAGGTGAGAGCGCTGGTAGAGGGGAGGGTGAGGCATGATGAGTTGTGAGTTGTGAGGTGAGGGTTGGGAGGTTTGGTGATGAAAGGGGGGTTAGGCGAGTAAGCGAGGGGGGGTATGGGAAGGTTTTTATTTTAGACAGGCGCAGTTGTACCATGCGATAAATGCACATTTGCGGCGCATTTATTTTACGAAGCGTTGCGAGCGACAATGAATCACCGCGGTCGGTGGGAATTTTGCCATTTTTCGTCTACAACTTGCTAAAGTTTTCTACAGTACTTCCCAACTGCGAGGTTCCCCTGACTTCGAAACTCTGTAAATATTTCGCCAGAGGGAGAAAGTTTATCTTGACCAATACCATTGTGTTCTTCTTTGCAGGTGGTATGCAATACCAGAAGTTCCTTTGAAGATTCCAGAAACTTCCCCATTCATCCCTAGCCACATTCCTCCCGCACCCGCATTGTTTACCTATATTTCTTTCATGCCCACACCCTTCCACCCCCCAAAAATCTCCCTCGTCATCCTTCCTCATCATCTCATCAAGAAAAAAATGCCAGTCTATCCACGTTACGTCCCGCGCAATCCCAAGGAAGGAGAGGGCGAGATCTCCTCGGTGCAAGTCCTCCGCACCAGCGACAACGCCAACTTCGTCGCGACGAAAATCCCCGATGTGCGGGTAAAGGATGTACCGATTTACACAGAGAAACATCCGGATGACCTGCTAGCCGTAGATGGATATGATTCCGATGATGATAGTCAGGCGACTTTCACTACCAAGTTGGTTAATGCCATCTTACCTACTGCTGGCGTTCCAATCTCGCGGATCCTCAATCATCCAAATATTATTTCGCTCGTGGATGTAGTTCAGAACTCCGAGATCGCAGGACCGAATAAGGCGGGTCCTTTGGGCGATTTGACGGTCTGGGAAGATATGGATGCGGGTTCCCTGGCATATATCATGCCCTCTCCCAACAGCTACCCACGAATCCACGACCACGAATCCTGGGCCGTTCTCGGGCAGACGAACTATAGCCGTTTCTCACTCCCTGAGAGTCTCGTGTGGCATGTTCTGCGCTCCATTTCGAAAGCGCTGTTGTGGTTGCACTGGGGCATGAAGGAAACGGCTGGGGAACCGGGGAATTGGGAAAGACATGATGATGATTGGCATGCGATTCTGATACGCGATATCAGTCCGGGGCAGATATGGTTTAAGAGACCGAATGGGAGGAAGGGTATCACGTATGGGGAGTGTAAGTTGGGAGGGTTTCAGTGGGCGAAGGTTTGTGGGAGTCCTGGGGCGAAGTTGGGGATTGCGGCACCGCCGGAGAATGCGTCGGAGTGGAAACAGCATTTTTGGCCTCCTGTATGTTTTTTTCCGTATCGATGAAGAGAGGATATGCCACTGACTTGAAAATCAGGAGATTTACGCAGGCACTCACCCCTGGACTCGACGCTCTGAGATCTGGTCTCTGGGAGCAACGCTCTACGCCATGTGTTGTGGCCACACCCCAGCTCGATTACACACCTACGACTGGCAAGTCTCTCGCTTGAACGACAAAGGCTTCTCGACGTATCTCCAGTTTATTATCCATGATATGCTGAGGACGCATCCACAAGACCGGCCAGAGGCTCCGGAGCTGGTGCAGCGTGTTGAGGATCAGTGGAGAGCTTGGAGGGCGAATACTACGGAGGGGAAACAGTATGTTGATAAGGATGATGCCAGATTGGAGGCGGCTTTGGATACTGGTGATTATGTTGGGGGTTTGGATCAGTTGAAGTTGAGTAATATTGGGGCTTCGGTTGTTTGATGGTTGAGATGGTTGAAGTGATGGTCCTATTTTGGGTATTGTGGGATGTAATGGGTTGGTTCGGTTCGTTCGCATGTGCTGGTTGAGGCCTTGGTAGGGTACTCGAGTAGAAGGGGTGTTGAATTGAAATCCAGACATATCTTGACTGGAGATTTTGTCAACTTTGGTGAAAGGTAATAGAGGTTCAATTCCCAACTCCATCGTGCTTGAGACCGACGTTCCTGCGACAGCCTGTATAAAATATTAGCATTCCCACGCTTCCTTCGCTCACTTGTGATCCAAAATCCTTGGAAACCCCCTTTTCCCCGCCTAATATGCAACTTCACTAGATATTTAGCAGCACGTCCCTAAAGCTTCCCCGAAAGTCAGTACCAATAGCATCTCAAACAATAGTCGATAGGGTCTCCTCATCACCTAGGAGTAGCCATGGAGAAAGCGACAATTAAGATGCAGTAACCGAAGATGAGATGGTTGAGGTTTGTCGTTTGTCGTTTGTTAGCTCGAGTCCTCTAGCGTGTGGACCGTGCTGAGCGAGCCCACAATCCCAATTCAATCCTTCTCTGATATGGAAGAGGTCCTGGGCTCGCAAAGGCCTAAATAGAGCTTGTGCACGGGCCAGGCGCTAGTCGGCGCTAGCAAACAAAGAACAAACTATATTCCCGTCGCAAATTTCTTTTTATGCCGCTCCGTCCGCCTCTCCCTTTTGTGTTCGTTTCGGCGATTCTATTGCCAAATCCCCACCAGCATAAACAGCCAAGATCGCATCTTGAATTATCCTAGCAAGAGAGGTTTTGGGAGAGCTCTGTTTGGTGCAGTGGCTTCCGCTGCCATAGTAGGTATATCGAGACTTCGATCGAAAAGGGGGGAGGTTGGGAGGGGTTGCGGATTTAGCAGAGGATTACGCAGCGACTCGGAGATGCAGAGGATTGTAGAGGCGATTCGATGACCTTGCAGGTAAGTGATGTCGAAGTGAATCCATGTTCAAAATTGAAAGGTCTTGCTATATCATTGTCGATGGTGTCGATTGTCTCTGCTTTGATATTAGCGTTCTTGCAAGTTGCAACGCGATATCGATGACCATATCATACCAGCCCTGCAGCCCTATCTAGCTCCGCTAACTCCGCTTTACAGGGCCGGAAATCTGGAAAACACATTCCGCACGGGACTGACCTATCGAATCTCGCTACGAAGTACTCGTAAATATGCGATATCCATGGTTGAATGTTCAACTCTAGAGTTGAGATGGTATAAATCCGAAAAGAGCCATCCAATCTCACATCCTGTAGGTTGGAGGTTTGAGGGTGCGAATTACGAGGCCACGTTATCATCGCTTATCAGAGAGCCATGACTGGAGCCGTTTAAAATAGATTTCCCAATGTAGCACGAAGAGTGTGAGGATAAGGCTGGAGGATCCATCGATGTTTTTGGTGGGCAATGAAATCATCAGAATCCGGTGAGTACAACTGGCTGCCGGTGAACAGCTTCACCGCTAGACTATCCTACCTATCTCCACAAGGGCTTCATTACATCAACAGTCTCACAATTGCGTTCATTTTGGCCTCGAGACAGCGGTAACATCCACTTTGTTTGTGATGCCGGCAAGCTGCCTAGCTACTCTCTCCGACCGCTAACCCTAGCTCGGCATTATGCCCCATCGACCAGCAAACAATGTGGTGCCCGAACAATCTTCTAGACACCACCGGCCGCAGGAACCGCAGCAGAACTTACAACAATACTACGAAGATGACCCTAATGGCCTTTATCGTGAGGATGCCGATGCTATTCCATCAAGGACTTATAGGCAAGATGTCGAGGGTTTCATCAGGGAGTACGAAATCCGTCGGGAGCTAGAGAATGGGATGGAAAATCGACATCGTACAAGAAAGGATTTCGTAGGGGGCGCAATTCTCCGAAAAATATGGTCGCGGGAACGCCTTGAAAAGTTCCTGAGAATATTCGGTTATAGAAACGATCAAGAGATATTAAACAAGCTCCGAAACGATTGTATTCAAGTCCTATCCTTGTTGGTCTTGGTCAAATTCCGCTACTGGGAAAGATTTCCTGGCATATTGCAACAGCGGCGCGATGCCGATATTCCATTTTCCCCTACAGTATTGAAGGAAGATTCATTCCTTGGGCAGGATGGTGCTACTTTTGACCACTTCTACCTCCGCCAGGAGTCATATCATCCCGTTGTGATAGAGGAGGGGACTATTAAAGAGTACCCTACAACCAGACGCTTGCCGTTTATTCGAAAGGAGCGGGTCTTTCTTGGAAAAGGAAGCTATGGAAAAGTCACCAAAGAGACCATTGCGCTTCGCCAGTTCAAATGGGATATCTCGCAGGATACAAACCTCAATTCAGTAAGTGACCTATGCTCTTGGCCCTCGCAAGAGATTTAGAGAGCTAACCTTTCTGGTGCAGGAAATAGTAGTCGCCCGAAAAAAGTTTCGAGCTCGTTCTGATTATGAAAACGAAGCCAAGAACTTAAAGACTATGAACTCGACTTTCTCCAGCCACCATAATATTGTGCGATACATTGCTATGCTTGTTATTGGCAATGGCGATAACAGGAAGTTTAATATTTTACTCCCTTGTGCAGATATGGATCTGCAAAAACTCCTTGACCGCGACAACGACTTTTCTACTCTCGAACTTCTCCGAGCGGCGTGTGGGGTGGCAGACGCCATCAAATGGTTACATGAAGGTCAGCATGTTGAAGGGAATAAGCTCGTGGGTTGTCACATGGACTTGAAGCTGGACAACATTCTCGTCTACGCCTATGACCGCAGTCCCAAGTCTCCCGTTGGCATCTGGAAAATATCAGATTTTGGTATATCGACTTTTGTAGATGCTCCTGAAACAGGCGGCCTCAAGCCACCGAAGGCATCTTTAGACGCTATTACAGGGACAGTTCGAATACCTCCGAGGGCTCGCTCTGCTACATACCAGGCACCAGAAGTAGGCCAACGCGACACGGTTGGAAGGTCCAGTGACGTTTGGTCTTTCGGCTGTATTCTTTTTCAGGTCTTAGCGAGAGGCGTAGGTCCAGGGAGGGATGGAATGTATGAGTTGGATCACCTGAGAGCGAAAGAGCCAAAACCAAAACCAAACCAAACTGGGTATTATATCACGGACAATTTCTACCGAGGAGAGCATGATGAAGAAAAATACCTCAATCCGTACGTAAAAGAATGGCTGGAGGAAAGGGAAAAGATGGAACCTCATGTGGTCGCTTGCAAGCGACTCATTCTTGACATGCTTAATATCAAACCAATCCGGCGGCCGTTGGCCTCGGTTGTGAACGACAAGTTACACGGCATTGCTCATAGCTCTACAGGAGATGCTGCCTTTGCGGAAGATACTTCAACCACCTTTCTGGAAGAAGTGGAGTCAGGCTCAGTAGGTCCATCGATACGAGTTTCCCATACTAGAAACGACGTCAGTCAAACGGTTAGGATCGCAACTACGCACACCAGTGACACCACCCTTTCGCGAAGCCAGCCAAAAAATGCAACCAATACACAAAACTCTTCTTTTGCGGACATTCTGTCAGTAGCGACAGACCAGGGTTCCCCAAAGCTCCCAATCACGCGTACCTTTGGTCCTCCACAAACCAATCGAGGTTCTCATAGAACTAGTTTTTCGCCTCAACATGGCACGCCTACGCCAGCGGTAATACCACAGCCCACTCAATCGTTTCCCCCAACTTTCAATCAGCAAATGCCTATAGCACCAAGACCGCAAGACGCTTCGTCAGTGAGACAACCACAGTCGCCGAGGTCGTCCGACTTTTCGTTAGTTACTAGACAATCACAGTCGTCGGGATCGCCCGACCTTTCGTTAGTTACTAGCCAATCAACGTCGAGATCAAAAAGAAATTCGCCAAATAGTATTCCTATTGAATGTAGGATTATCAACTCCACAGAATTCAGGCACAGCCTAAGTACTGGCGTGCGTGTTACATTAATTTCCCTGGTGCCCTCAAGAGTGGCTTTCGTTACAAAGGAAAGTATCTTCATCTGTACTATGTCTGGTACAAGTATTTCTAAGATAACGGCTGGAGAGTATGTATGGGAGTCAGGTAGTGTGGCTGGTAATTTTCTATGTGTGGTTGGCAAAAAGCACCAAGCTGGTAGAGTAAGAGCTATCACAATACCCAATAACTAACGGCTATAGCTAATGGCAGTAGAACGCTTTACTCCTGGATCTATCTATGGTGACGGATGCCTTATATGAAAACATTGATATACTCCAGCCACCGACACACTTTACACATGTGGCTGTGTCCCAACATGGTCGCTTACTGATTCAAGATGAAAACTGCGCTTGGCTCTACGAAAACAGGTATTATCTTCGTGAGACAAATAGTTAGCACCCGCTAATAGTTACTAGTTATGATACGCAAAGGCAAGAGTTGGTCGTGAATTCAAAATCGGTTGTTCAAAATCCAAAGGCCCCTCGAGAAGCAATTCAAAGAGTCTGTTTCAGTGGAAGTGGGCTTCGCGCAGTTGTACAGTCTTCAGCACCTAACAATCTCCACCGCATACGAATATGGAGCGTTGAAAATATTAAGGAAAGCAAAGTCTACGAATACAAAGTAAGTGATTGATTCGCCATGCCAAGTTTGAGGCTAACTTCGTACAAGCCAGAGAACCCCAGATCAACGAGCCCTATACAAAGCATCTTATCGTTCCCAAAATTACCAAATTGTATTTTATGGCTTGAACACTCGAAAATTCGCATTCTTGGCCCCTCTACTAAAACAAGTAATCTCCGGTCGCGCTACCCTATGGAAGGTTTATTACAAGCAATGGTTGTCACACCTGATGAAGACTTTGTTGTCTTCATTCAAAAAGTTAAAAAATCAGGGTTCTTGTCAGGCCAGTGCTCAAAGATATTTTCCTTGAGAATACTGGAAGATGGCGGTCATTGGATCTTTCTGCTTCCTTTAAAAGAGCATGGGGTATTGGAGAAATCAATCGAGGGTCCAGAGAAATGTGCTATCGCCATCGAAAAACAGCCTGAGCGCGAGGGTGAATTCAAACTTTATTTGCAACATTCCAGCGGGAAGTTGGAACATATTCCGGTAGAACTTACGTGACATGGATCTCGTAATCCGTACGTATTCGAATCCTAGGATCTCTTGCACCGAGGTTCAATAGCTCGTACGTTTTATACGTACAATGCCGATAACCGTCGGCTTAATTAAGCTACCCGTGGTTAATAACTCTTCCGGAACGACCCTTGGGCTCTTCTTTTTCATGTATATATATCGACTTAAAGTCAACCTTGAATAATCACTTCGATTTATCTTCTCGCCAAGCATATCGCTACAGAACATGAAATAAGCAACCGTGGGATATAATCAGCAAATCCGCGGCATCAAACCTCTAGCGATAGCGTATGCGAGTCCCTGTCCCTCTTTCTTTGTTTCCTATGCGTACGTGTCATCCACGACCAATAACCCACAGTTACGAGAGTTAGTGGTAATGCTAAAGCGATGAAGATCCAAAATTGGTCTGAAATTTGAAATCCCTTGTTCGTCGATGTCTGGAACGTAAATAGATTCATGCCGAGCAAGCCCTAGCCTGGTATTAGCAGGATATAAAGGTTTACAATCCGTATGTTATTACGTACCGATACAAAACTTGCTGGGAGATAAATCAGTGTCACGAGCGTGACCACTCTCACAGTCGCACTATCATCAACGGTATCTTTGGTCAAGTTCCAAATGTTGCGATTTATCGCAACGGCTGTAGCCTGACCTTTCAAGCTCAAGGCGGCACCCAGCTATACATTCCAGTTAGAATCCCTGCGGAAATTGGCATGACTCCAGATATGAGCCACCTACCAGCTTTAACGTTTCTTGTGTACGTTTTTTAAGCAGCCCCACACGAGCTAAATGGCCGTCTAGCCCAGTCTCATATGACCGAAGCTCATCATTTATTCTCTGAAGATCTCCGATTCTGTTCGTTTCGTTGAAAAGTCTTAATGATGAGACGGTATTCAAAAGCGATTGCAGCCTTGGAGTTAATGGAAGTACCTCGTCTTCCAAGTTATGCAAATTTTGAAGAATTTCAACGCCTCTAAAGTAGTGAGCGTCGGTTGAGAAATCAAGAGACAATGCGTCACTTGCAATTGTTTCCATTTCCGCACACAGTTTTTTGAGCAATAGGCGCCAGTCCCCAAAGTATGACGACAAGACGAGAATATGCGTGCTGAACCAATCATCCTGAGGCCTTGGGCGGCTTTTACATGACGTTATGGCGCTTTCCAATCGCCGTTGAACGACGGAGTTGGATTTCGGGTGTAGGAAGATCCAGAGACTACCTGATCCATTATGTACGTGACGATGGTACACGCCAAGTTGCCGTGTAGCCCAGGATTTTCCAGCTTCTTCTACATAATTGCAACGATATTGTATTTCTGCTTCTAGTAAGCAAGTATTTTCTGAGTTCGCCACGAAGGTTTTGTTCCGAACCATATGTGCCATCCGGTTCAACTTTAGACACCATACTTCCAGGCCCGACCTCCGGCTCCTTGTGTCCATTTGAGAAGAAAAGTAAAAGGTCGAGAAACTTTATTCCCACTTCATGGTGTGTGAGGATGGTTTTCATCGCATGTTCGGTGATTTTGAGTGGCTTCATGGAATTAGGTGCGCTGATCGAGCTTTCTTTGGCGTTAGTATTATCATGGCCGTAGGACCAACTTACATGAAAGTGGTCGTCGGCTTCGAGTTGCTTAAGATGTATTCTTGCAAGCTTTTTGCGTCTTCCAGAATCCATTTCTGAGAACTCATGATGCGAGTAGTGCTATCCTCTGAAACCAGCTGTTAGCGAAGGCGCTTTTTGCAAAACGACCCTGTTTGACTTGCCTGTCACTTCTAGTATATCTACTTTCATTTGTCCCGATTGAGAAAATAATCGTGTTTTCGCTCCTTCGATATGCCTACACAAAAGCTCCGAATTTGTGAAAAAGGGGTCTTGGTCCGAAACGAAGTCCTTCCATGGCTCGTCTCTTATCGTGACATCCTCGCAAGACGGCTCACTAGACTCACTCCGTTTCTCATCAGACATGTTTTTAAAATTGGGAGTGGACTTTCTAGCTAGTCAAATATTTAGCGGGACTCTTTTGGTTTAATATTCCGGCAAATTTAATTTTCTGTAGGCATCTGTTTATGGGGCTCCGCGACTGGATGACAGACTTGGAGGTTGGTTGGCTGACGAGAGTGGGATGCATGATCTCCATCCACTCATTATACCCAGCCTATAGCCAATGTCGACAGTCTGCCTTGTCGGGGATGGGGTAGGGTAGGAAGATGAAAACGCTGATGAAATTATAGAGGTGCCGGTGCTGCTCAAATACGTCCATTGGGGAGTATCTCGAATGAGGAAATAGTAGAACACACAATACAGCCGAATGAATAATTGCTAACACCACTGTAGAAAGATGCCTTGAAACCAAAAGCGCAACAAATTATCGATTGGTAATTGGACTGTCTACCAAATTATCGTTTTGGATGCAGTATTCAGCCTCCGGGAAAGCCAACTTGCGCCACTGCCAGCCGCGCATCCATCTCTCGTCAGCTCATATCCTCCAGACCAGGCCATCATCCCATCAATTCACGCGCGTTTCTTTGGTGATTGTTCTAATTAGAATCGTCGTCAGAGAACAACTGCCACTGCAATCGGACCAAACTTACTCAAGCTCATACTTCCCAAATTAAAGATCAGCATACTGTTGAATGCAGGGGGATGAAGAGGCTAACAAACCTCGGTGAGTTTCACTGGGGCTGTATATCGAAAGCAGCGTTTTCTGGCCTGAGACGAGAGTGTCAGTTAATTTGTCCTGACCGAACCTACACCGAACATACATAAACGGTAATTGCTCTGCCAAACTTCTGTAATAACAGTCTTTCTAGATCTTCTCTTTGAATATAGCGGTAGACATGTGTCTCAATGATCCACTCTCGGTCCATGGTGTAGATGAGTAATCTTATTGAGAAGGCAAGCAGATTTTTTCCTAACAAAGCGCTGTTCATTGCCAGAAATTATTTCTCCTTTTTTCAACTTAAGAAGTGAAAAGGATCTTGAGGCTGGGGCTCTCAAAGATATGCGAATTTCCACTCCGACAAGGCAAAGGCTGCCTGGAAATTGCCTCGCCACGTCATAAAGCCCCCAACATCACGCAAGCGAATCAGCTCTTGATAGCCCCCAACAATTTATGCAAGCTGCCAATTTCCCATATCTCCTGGGCGTCACCCTCATAATAAGGCATACAACGAGGCTCTGCTATCAGGCTTCCACGTGCCTGGTCGCCGAATTCTTCAAGTGCTTCGCTCTGCGAAGAATTTCGTCGCATAAGCTTCCTCTTAACTACCCACTCAATCGTTCCATACCACCATGGCACTGGCATAATAGACTTCATCTTGCGACATCATGGCTAGCTTCCAACAATCCGAACCAGTCTTGGCGGATGTTCCAATTCATCTTGAAAATGACCGCGACTCAGTCGTAATTGACAACGCTGCGGGTGCAACAGGAGAGCCACAGAACAGAAAGGTCAGGTCAGTACCAGCTAGCTTTAGTTATCATGTGATAAGATACCTTCGCTGAGATATCAACTTTTTGAAGACGAGAGCTACTGTCGATCCATATCTTCGTAAGTCTATCAGCACTCTGTATCTTTCCCATGTAATGACCAATCTAACTGTTATTACTCAAAAGTTGATTGTGATAAGCGGCACGATTGGCATGGGCCTTTTCGATAACAGTGGGGAAATACTGCGCATGGCTGGCCCTGCAGGTGGCATAACGGCTTTTGGTATTGTTGGTGCTGGAGTCATCATGGTCATGGAAGGGATTGCAGAGATGATTGCCCACTGGCCAATCTCAAATGCAATGTTCGAGTTTGTTAAGGTATTTGTGGACAAGGAACTTGCACTGGTCGTCGGATTTGCGTATTGGTTTGTTGCATTCGTAAGAGCGCTTACAAAACATGCTAATAAATGTGCGCAGGTTGGCCTATTCTGTGAGCTTTGGAACTTTAATCTGCGCTGCTTCAACTCTTGCTGCGAGGTGGACTTGGCCCGTCATTCTTCAAGATGTTTTGTTTACTTTTATAGCGCCGATATTTCTACTAAGCCTAAACTTCATGGGTGTGAAGGTATGGATTAGAAGCCCTGCATCTTCAAATCCTTGAAATTCATCATCATGGAAAATGAATGGCAAACTGATATGTGTTTAGTGGTATGGTAATTTTGAAGCAGTCTGCGGTATTGCAAAGATTATCCTTGTACTCGTATCCTTTCTAGCTATGTGTGCCATCAACACTTTGGGTAGGTGTTCAAGTTCAAGTCTTCTTTTCAAAAATCGGGACTGATCTGACGAGAGCAGACACTCAGAAGGCCGACCCACCCACCGCGACAACCTCCTGTAAGAACCATCTTTATCGTTGTTGCAGCTTTAATGATGCTCATTCTGTACAGTTATCAATGAAGGGTTTAGAAACGATCCGGAAGTCGCATCGCATCCTATCTTTGCTCTCCTGTACGTAAATTAAGCCTTCCTAACTAATCCAAGCTATCAAAAGCTAACTGCTTCTGTAGTGCCGCTTTGCCAGTTGCTGGATATGGATATATTGGGGTCGAAATTGTGGCCATCACAGCTGTTGAGGCAAAAGAGCCGGAGAAATCTCTCAAGTTCCCTGCGAAGATGATTTCCTGGATTACCGGATTCGTCTACTTTGTGAGCATCATTGTATTTTACTTTAATGTTTCTTGGAGCGATCCACACCTTCCAGGGTATCATCTTCGTGATAGTTTAAATAATACCCCGGCCTCGTCAGGGTCAAACTCAAGCTCCGCGTTAATTGTCATTGCCGCCGATAACGCTAAATTGAGTGGTCTTTCCAACACCCTCACTGTATTTTTGATCATAGCTGTGCTTAGTGCTGCCAATACTGCGCTCTATGTTGCATCGAGAACTCTATGGGGTGTTGCTTGCGATTTTGACGCGGAACTCATTAACAGCCCTCATAGCCTCCTGAGAGGGTTTTCGAAGTTAAGCACAACAACGCCAAACAAAGTTCCAGGCTGGGCACTTCTAGTCTCGTGCATTTTTATTTGGATTCCAATAGTACAAGCCGTTACCAACAAGAAGTCGAATCAAAATGTAAGAGTTGAGCCTTTCATCTAATAAGCCCTGGCAATAAACCTAACAAAAACTAGTTACAACAAGTCATGAGTGGTATCGCGACAGTGGGGGTCGTTCTCGTCTGGGCTTCTCAGTGCATCGCTTTCATAAGATATCGCAAATGGTTAGTACGACTTGACTAGTGAAACAGTCCCCTCAGTCCGAACATATTTCATTAGGTTTACGCAAAGAAAAACTAAACTTCAGTAGGCTCAAAGTACATCGCGCTGACCTTGTTAACACTTATGCTGCCTTCGACCATCTCAACAACAATAACTCTGCGATACCATTCAACAGTATTTTGGGCTGGACGCAGCCTCTTCCGGCAAAGCTTGGTCTGACGTTTTGTCTTGTCATTGTATTCGTATTTTCTACAGCTTCGTGGTGGAATGGTAAAGAGTCGAAAGGCTCAGATATTCCCGCAGCTTTTGCAGCGGTAAGTTTTATTGTTCCAAATGATGCATACTGTAATTGCTAATGGCTAGGTAGCCTATAGGATTTATACTCATGTGGGTGATTCTAAAGATCATTCGAATGCATCGCGATCCAGGACAATTCCAATGGGCCATCGGAATCGGTGGGTGGATAGGTGGCGATGGACTCAAAGCAAAGTTGGATGGCCTAAATGCCGCCATCAAATCACTGGATGCTGAGCAGAGCGATACTCCAATACAACTCCAAGACTTTTCAGCAGGTACAAGTCAACAGGCACTACCACTACATGGCCAAAGTATCCCAGTCGACTCTCAGTACCCTATGCCTATGGCGCGGGGAACCTCTACGCAAAATTCTGGAGGGCAGAGTGGAGATATCCTCTCTGAAGCTACGGGGCTGGGCATAGACCCAGGGCCACCAACACGACGACGCAATACATTGGGGCAGGATAACTTTTAGTTTAATGAGTGGCGATAGAGAGAAAATCTTCGCATTTTGACGACTATGGAGCTAATGGAAGAAATTGATTTTAGCTTTGAGAATGGTGAGGTGGACTTAGAAAAGAGTGGGATTTCTAGCTATAGAATGGAATACCGTAATTTGAAAACTCACTACCTCTTCGTTGATAGAGAAGATAGACATCGTAGATATCAGCGCCATAGATTCTAGTGGTTGCTCAGAGAATCTCGGTAACTCTGTTCTCGGAGAAAGGATAGACCAAAGGCTCGAGATCCCTCTTCGCCCTCCAGCGATTAGTCGAAGCAAAAAGCTCCACACACCCTTCGATCACCCAAGACCACTTCCTAACAAACCCCTCGGTCACTTCCCATCCATTCAAATCCCACGAATCCCCCCACACTATAAGTGTCGTCCGTCTCGCGGTTACATCGTCATCCACCCCCTCAACATACTTGGAAACCGGCGTTTCCGAACTAGGTAAGAGCGCCGGGTCTATGTTGAACATGAAATATTCACCCCACAAATCATTCGCAAAGTCAAGATGATTGAATTTATCCTGATTCCAGATCAGATTGTCTCTCATTCGCGGATACGGAAACATGTTTAGCCAAGATGAATGCCCAATGTGCATTTGTGTGTCGGTTGGCTTCAATAACGGCGGTAGCGACTCCGAGATTTTCGGATGGATCAACGTGTACCCATCGCAAAGGTCGAGACCGGAAGGGTAGATTGTTTGAAAGTCGCTTTTCGTTTGGTATGTGGTCTGATTTAAGAGGCATTTGTTGCTGATGAGTGCTCGGTAGGTGTTGAAATGGATGAGAGAGATCAAGTGATCGATCCCGACCGGAAAATATTCTGATGGTAGGGGCCAGCCCCCCGAAATTTTGGGGAATGAAGGGGCGTAAATACCTCGAGAGGTGCAGAAGGTTTGGAAGTCTTTGAATCCCTGAATTGACGCTAGACTTCTTTGGTAGGCTGAGAGCTGCGTCGAGCACGTTTCGCCGGGGATTTGCACCTCCGCACATTCATGTTCGACCGAGCCAACGGGAGTTGAGTAACTCGTAACTAGAGTGTTGAAGTCGGCCGCTGGTGCTATGCTTGGTAATTCCGGGGCTTTCACATTTGCTAGCGCCTTCCGTTTGTCTTGTCGCACTGGAGGTGGAATCTCCGTAACCCGGAACCGTTCAACACGAAACGGGCCCTGCTTTGTAGAAGCAGTGTCCTTCTCGGTACGTCTTCTTCTATAAGCCCTCTGATTCAGCCGATTTTGCAACTTCTTTCTCTCTGCCTTCGATATCACCCCTGACCAGTCGTCATCGATCTTCCAAGCCTCTTGAGCCGAACCTCCCGCTTTAGACTGGCTCATTATTCTTGTAGCGTAGTGTGGTTTCCAGAAGATAGCGAGATGTAGTAGTGAAGATTATGAAAATGTCTGTTATGAGAAGACGTGGGAAAGGCTTGACCGGATGCAGGAAGTTGAGATGTTGGTGTGTGGCGTGAGGTCCAAGTGTAAAATTACTGAAATTGCCGTTTTGGGAATCGGAGTAAATATTGGCCCGTCGGTCGGCGCTTACTCAGCCCCTGTCACACACCTCGATCCATAAATTTTGTCGACACTTCGATGTTTACCGGTAACTGCAACGAGCTGATATGGAATTCAAAGACGGAGTTAAACAAACTAGTAGTTTACGTTATAAAGCTACGTTTATCCGCGAAGCCGAGTCACGCAAGAATTCCAAAAGGGAAATTCAGGTCATCCACGAGATCAGATCGCTAGGAGTTAACTTCGAAGACTATCAAAAAGGATATATTTGTGCATCACCCTGGCTATTTCAAGATACGCCACTGATATCAAGAGAAAAAGCTTTGAAACCCGCTAGTAAGACCGCAGATCAAGTGAGATAAAAGAGCTTCTTCCCCCATGGTTTCCTCCATTCTCAATCATCCGTTATCACATTTTCACACATTACTTTCACCATATCACACAGTTCGTTCATCTCTCTTCGATCTGGAATTTTTCAATCACAAATTTCTTGCTTCATCTCTCCCCACAGTTCTCATTACCTCACAATGTTTACCCCCTCCTCCCTCCCATCCCTCGCAGGAAAAGTCTACCTAGTGACAGGAGGCAACACCGGAATCGGCTACATCACCGCTCTCGCTCTCGTTGCCAAAGAAGCAAAAGTCTACATCACTGCACGCTCCGAAGTGAAAGCGCAAACTGCCATCGCTCAAATCAAAGAACTGCACCCAAAGGCAGAAATTTATCCACTCATCATGGATCATACTTCACTTCCCACGATCGTCTCCGCTGCAAAGAAATTTGTTGGGAAAGAGAAGACGCTTAATGGGCTGATTTTAAATGCTGGAGTAATGGCTGTACCGTATGAAGTCACCGAGGATGGATACGAGAGTCAATTGCAAGTGAATTATACGGCGCATTGGCTCCTAACTCATCACCTCACACCTCTCCTCCTCTCCACCTCCCTCGCGCAAGGACCTGGTTCAGTACTCGTTGTTATGGTATCCAGCGAAGGTCACCAAACCTTTTCTTTCGGTCCTCCAAAAGTAATCCTGGGGGCTCCTGAGTTGGAGAAATTGGGAAATTACAAACGCTACGGAAACAGCAAACTCGCCAACGTCCTACACGCCAAAGCTCTAAATTCCCGCTACGGTCCTTCATCTGCCTCTGCGCTTGCGGGACAAGGAGAGATTTGGTGCGCCTCCCTACACCCTGGCTTCATCGACACACAACTCAACACCAAGAATCGCGATCGCGAGAGGTGGTGGTTGAGGTGGCTTCACTGGGTGTTCAAGTCTATAGGTTACATGCGGCCATTAGACGAGGGATGTCTTGCCATTTTGTTCGTGGCGGCGAGCGAAGGATTTACGGCGGAGATGTCGGGAAAGTATTTTAGCGAGATGGCCGTGGAGATGAGACCGAATGTTGTGGCAGAGGACAGGGAGGAGGTGGAGAGATTAGAGGTTTGGACTAAGGACGAGATGGGAAAGAAGGGGTTGCTTTGAGGGTGGATTTTGGGAGTGAAGGTTGCCTATAGGTGGTGGCGGAAAGGTTGTAAATAAATTTCTTGCGGGGTTAGGATTTCATAAGGGATAAAGTGGAACTCAATCTGTTGCGCTGAAATAAAAACAAAAGGGTATCATACTATATCAAAACAAGAACTAAAAAACTTTTAACTCGACTACCTTCCTCACAACGCAAGCGCAACGAAGAAAACCCCCAACAAGCCCGCCCCAGTCCACCACAACTTGACCTTAAGTCCCCCATCTCTCGCACTAGCCGCACCACTTTTGGAGGCAAACACTCCCGGCGATGAGCTCGCTGTTCCAGTAGATCCAGCAGCGACAGTAGTAGTCGTCGCAGTCGTCGTAGGCTTAACAAACGCTTTCTGAGAAGCATCGAAACTCAAACATGCAGTAGGAAGAGCAAAACTCGTGCTAGCAATGATAGTTTGTACCATGGTACTCGCATCATCAATGCCCGGGATCGGGATATCCACACTCGCCTGCGCATTTACACCAACATCTAAACCAGCAGCAGGCTCAATCAGAACCAAGCTCGGGAAAGTTTGCGGTAATAGTGCAGCCGCAGCAGCAGAGAGAGAAGAGTTGGATGTGACTGGTGTGCATGTTTCGTCGAGGTTAGCGCCTGTGGTGATGGCCACAGAGAGGGAAGGCAGATCGATGAATGCTGATGTAGAGATGGAACCTATTTCGGCGACGGAGATTCCAAAGGCGAGCTCGGCGCGGAGACCGGCGCCTAGGGTGAGAGTTACAGATGGAGAGGTTGCTTGGAAGGGAAGGGCGGAGACGCTTGCGCCGGAGAAGCCTTGAGATGTTGATTTGGTGACATTTCCGAGGTTGAGGATGATTGTCGAGTTATTTGGGACCTTAAGACACTGTCAGTACTTGCTCCTATCCTAGGACTTATGAGATTTGCTTACCTGAGCCTGGAATCCATAACTGAAATCAAGATCGCCCTTTAGTCCTATGCTGCCAGTAAAGACAGGTTTGAATGAAGGCCCGATCGTTACCAAACCAGGAATAGAAAAGCCCGGGATTCCAATATTGGCAAGAGTTTGGCTGAACGATTGGGTGTTTGACAAACTCAATGCCATATTCAAGCCAACGGTAGCAGTCATATTGTTAACCACTGCTCTCAGGAAGCCATCTGTAATGAAACCAATGGCTTCTTGGAGCTCATTTGTCTTGTTGCCAACAGTGAACTCGCCATCGGCAATATCGATGATACCAGTGATAGCACATCCTTGGCAGTTAACAGTTGCAGAGTCCGTGGTACCAGCAGCACTAAGTTGAAGTCAGTAAAGAAGTTGACAGAGATTCAAAAAATAGACATACGTAGCAGATAATGTGAACAGTGTTTGATTTGGAGATATTCCCTGGGTCGAGTTTGCTGGTCTCGAAATGTCGAAATGGGCGGAAAGTAGAGTGCTAGCTGTTGCCGATGGTGCTGAGGAAGTTGTAGAGATTCCTGTGCCGCGCAGGCTGGTCGTCGAGGACGTTGCTGCTTTGGCTCTTTTTCGAAGTCCTTCGTGAGTTCGGAATGAGCTCGATGGGTATGGAGTCGAGCTTGAACCAAACTTGACCTTCATAGTCTGGTAGGCATTTCTCCAGCCAACAGGCTTTACTGAGAAGATCGCTGTCGCTGCTTGGTCATCGTAATTGATATCCTCAACTAGGTGAGGTGCTCGCTCGGCGTCCCCATTGCATCCAGGGTGAGATGAGATGATGAGAAATTCTTCTAACGAATCCCAATGCGATCGAACAGTATCCAGAGTTTCGCGATCGGAGAAGCCTACGCTAATGGAAGAGCCCAAACAGCTAATGCTCTCAACTGATGTTTCGATATCCTCGAGGACAAGTGCTGGGAGCTTGTATTTGGTGATAGTCTTCGCTGTGCGATGTCTTCCTTGGCTGAGGGAGGGGAAATCTGGAACACTGATTAGCTTGCGCCTTCATTTAGGATTGAAAGTACATACTCTCGCCATAGTGATGAACGCAATCGTGCTTTGGCTTGAAGGCTTCCTCTCTCGTCTGCAAGTGTGACCTGACACTAATAGCAGATAATTTTGGTTGGTTGATTATATTAGCGTCAACAGACGAGAGAACGAAAAATGGCACAGCCAAGAATGAGAGAAGAGAAAGCATAATTGTGTGCAAGAGAAAATCTCTCGTTAACAAATCTGCAAAGTGTATTAAAATTGAAAACGGAATGGAATCGCAAACGACAACTAATTAGAAAACTTCCCATTTTGTAAAAGAGGCTGACACGAGAATCATATATACTCATCCACCATAGAAACGAAAGTTACCTCCTTGTCGGTAATCTGTCCCGGAGGGTTCTCGGTAAGGCTGAGAGGAGGAACATCATGTTGGTTCGCCGTTTTGAAAGCAACAAGGCTCGGGAGGATCAAATGTCAGACGAGTCCGGGCTTTTCCCCATGCATTGTCTGCTTTTGAGCAGAGCCGCAGAGGCAGCCCCTGTTGGTTTCCTAATTTAGCCTTCCTTAGCTAAAATACTATTGGTGCATTTTGACGACTTGCATCCTTCAACAACGTGCCGTATGCAAGCAAGTGCAGTTGCTGCGTATTTTAGTTTCAATGGCACAGTAAGACAAGGCTGTGTCGCGCACCAAGTACTGTACTGTACGTACCCAGGTAGTTTTGCTTGACGGGAGGCGGCGTAGTGAAGGCTGATTGAAGCTGCTTAAGGAAGGTAGAACAAGTTTGATACCTAAATCGCCTATGTCTTTTGCAAGAGGCTCTCTGCATTGGGGGTTAGGCCCCGGAGGGATGATGAAAATGCAGTTGCTTAAGCTTAGCAAACCCGGATAGCATCTTCCCTCAAAGATGATCATCCGATAATCATGATGAACAGCGAAAAATGCGGAGAACCATCTCCAACGCTCTACCATTAATTGAATTCTCTGATTCCTGATACGCTCCCTAGGTGTCATCGTCGCTCGGACGAGCTTGGCACGGGGTAGCATCGATCAAGTAGGAAATATACTCAAATAGGACCCACTACTACGATGCCTCTACCCCACGGCCACTTGATCAGTAGAGACGAACATAAAGGCGAATCCTCGGTAGCCACCATGAACTCATGGCAGCTCGCACTTTGGTAAACCTTCTTTGGGTTCTCGAAGGAATGCTGTGTGTCACCACGATGAAACGCCTCCTCGAAACTTGGCGGGGGGGCGAGGGGGGGTTAAGCGAGACCTCGGTTAAAGATCGGCTCCTACTCCTTTTTCCGTACTTCAAATCCTTCCATCTCATCGCAGAATACAAAACACCAACATTTCTCGACCCCATCAATTTCTCGTCCAGTCTTCTTTCTGCGGACCCGCCGAAGTGCCATTTGGGTATTTTCTCGCATTGGTCGCATGCAATGTGGCGTAGGGTTGATGGCATCGAAAGGGCTTATTCGCTATCCAGCTCCAGCTCCAACACACAACGCACAGTATTTCTATGAAGAGAAGTTTCTCCGCATCGTACACGTTGCTATGGAGGAGCAGTATTCTGTGTAGGTCTAAGGAGGAACACCATTCCTCGTTGTACCTGTGTTTCCTGGTTAGGCCATCATCAGATCGCTGCCAAACTGTTTTTGCTGAGAGGCCCAGTCGTATCAGTCGCCGCCAAATCAAAATATTAGAAATGGGTTCGCATCATTTCAGATCCAAATCGATTATCGCTGGATTGAAAAACATCGCTGGTATTGCGCCTCACGTTTGTAGTGTATCCAGTCGCTTGTTTCTCTTTTGCTCCTCGATGGGTCACTAGATACTTTAACACACCAACATGCTCCTGTCACCGCATGCTGCAACTTCAATCACGAATCCATCACAGAAGCTGCAAAAGCCACCAACGTGATCTGGATTTGGGATGCTACATTTGCCACCGCCTCTGGGCGAGCCTGTGGCCCTGCGACCATTGTAGGATTTCAGCATTCGCCGCGAGAGAGGACGTTAGCAGCGACTCGGAGGAGACCGAAGATGCGCTGCTCAGTAGTAAGTCTGCTGACTCAACCGGGGCCTTCTTCACGGCCGTTTATTGGGAAAACGGGCACAAAGAGCCGGGGTTGTTTGAATTGCGCCTTGCGATACATTCAAAGGCTGCTATTGCGCTGGAGATTATGCCCGGCGGAGGCAAAGCGCTTTGACGTGATGCCAAATTTTCGGTTGAGGTTTACCTTGGTGGTGAGGATAGGAATGCTACCAAAGAAGAGCTTTCCCATCCTGACCCTCGTCAGCGTGGAAGTATTCCAAAGCAAAACCTCTTCAGCATACTGATTCTCCTGCGGCGGACTGCTGATTGTGTGGCCAACCGCCCCAACTGTAACAATTCCACAGTGACTACCGAAGAGAATTGGTACCCTACTCGCATTCTTGATTGCCAATCCTCAAAAAGCCCTAAAATTCGCCAAATTGGAACAAAATCAGTCACTGCTAGGGCAAAGCGGACTGCATAACGCTGACCATGAATAATTGAAGCCCAGATGCTCACCGGAATAAACCTGTCCCTTCTACCACGGTTATACCAAGACGCTCTTCATGCCACCCGTAGCTTGGGTCGTCGATATAGATATATGGATCTATTCCCTCTGTGGTGACGAGTTTGCCGATTTGCGGCGAAAGTAACGCTGATGAGTGAAGTCTATTCCAATTCTTTTGGCAGCATATCTGCGATAGATACTCCTGATGCTCATCACTCAATATTCTATCCCCGAACAACGGAATCGACATGCCCATAAGTTGCCGATATTGTCATCAACGATAACACGTCCTCGTTTTGTTTAGACGGGATTCGTGGTAGAACTGCCTGGTACAACCAGGGAGTTCGTTTTCTCTCTCTCAATGTTTACCCAGTCATACGAAGAATAAAACTGTGTACCCAAACCCAAAGATTGCCCACCGAGAGCTGATGGGCAAGGAGCTTCCAGGAAATTATGAGGAAGTATCTCCTTTCAATAAACATGACTTTTCGAGCTGGAGAAATGATGATATCTTGGTTTTTCATGTAAATCGGAAGGTGTTGCTAGTAGAAACATCCACATTAGAAATCTACTAGCAGAATTTAAGGGGTATCATTACCTACGCCCTATACGAGCACACGGCTATCTCCGGGCTTCATATATCCCACTAGCGATCTACGCAGCACTTTCAATAACCCCCAAAATATCCTCCTTCCACCTCTTATACTCCCGCCTATTATCCGGGCTTAAATAATCATACTGATCCTGCATCATCACACCCAAATCCTTTTTCCTCTTCCCTAGCACCTGCTTTCCGTTTCCCCCTTCAACCTCCTCTTCCTCCTCCTCCTCCTCTTCATCCATATCGTTATCCTGTGTGGATTTTCCAATATTCGTAAACCAATCCAACTCAAGCCACTCGGACTCCGTAGCCATCGCCACAAACCCCTGAACATCCCTCGGATGCACCTCCCCATCCCAACCCTCCCAATTCTCATCCCCTTCACCACCAACCTTCGCCACAACTTCCTCATACTCTTTCATCTTATAAAAAATCTGCAAAATTTTGTTTCGACGTTCTCGGAACTCTTTTCCGCTTGTGTCTTTGCCCGTAAGTTGCTGCTGTACAAAAAACCACACCGCCGCAACCAAAGCCGGGATTTTCTCCTCTGGCTTCAACACAAACACCGCTTCGTCCGTCTCTTTCGAACGCGGTAAGCATAGTATACTTCCCACCCCAGCCAGGACATGAGGAATCGCTGCTTTGGTCTCGAGTTCTGTGCACATTTTTCGTACAACAGGGGCCAGCCATTTTGGGATTCTGGCGTCCCGCTCAGCGTTGTTGTTATATCTCAGTCCAGACTTTGCGGTTCGGTTTCCCTTGCGGAAAGGGGCTAGGGAGATGGATGATGAGGGAGTATGTTTTTGGGGTAGGGCGCGCGGGGTCGGTGTGGATGTCGTTCTTGATTTGGTAGGTGTGTTGTGGTTTGAACTTGGATTACTGGAGTTGGGAGGGTTGGTACGAGATTTTCGTCGTGTGGAAGAGGAGAGTGCGCGTTCGAAGTAGGCATATAGCTTGTTGTAGACGCGTGGGGGAATTGGTGGGCGGGGTTCTATGGGGGGGAGGTCGAGGGTTGTTTTCAATCTACGTTGGGATTTAGCAATTGGTCAAAAGAGTATAAACAGGAGATGCTAGGTACCGTTCGCAGGCTATATGCGCGCAGGCATATGTTCTTGCTAACTCCTCTTCTGCTTTGAGTGTACTAGCTGCTGTGCGAGACTGAGCAAGAAGAGACCTTGCAAGTTCGACGAGTTCTGGTGGTAGAGCGCCTGGATGGCGGGGGATGAGATTACTCAGTGCTTGTTCGATTGGACGACTCATGTTGCGCGTAGTCAAGAGGCGATTCCTCCTAATAAGGTGTTATTCTGTTTGTAGACATCAAGGTCTCTTGAACGTTGAGATGAATTAAAGTTACAGCCTCGCGAGGCAAGTAGTCGCGATTTGAGTGGCCCGAGCTTCCATACCCCTGTCTCAGCTACCCCTGAACTTCTCCACAAGCGGGAACGAGGCGCATCCCAAAATACTCGGAGACTCGTAACCACCCAAGTCAACAAAGCCGCGACGACGTCAATGATAACGACATCACGACCAAACCAATTTATCCCCTTTCCACCGATAAAAGGAATAAAAACGACTTGCGACCAGAGATAAACCACAATCATGGCAGGACGAATAATAACAAGGACATGCGCCGCTTCAATCGCTCTAGTGGGGTTGGTCGCCGCTCATGGTGGAGGGAGCTCTCATCAGAAACCTCTATCAGTCCCAGAAGACGCAGATTGGGCAACGAGACATATGATTGGTACCTCCCCCCTCCCCCTCCCCCTCCCCCTCCCCCTTTACCTCAATTCCTCTCCTAACACTTTCCAGAGGAACACCACATATCCAACTTCGACCCCGGCGCCTTCTTCTCTCTACATGACTTCGACGGCAACGGCGCCTGGGACGAAACGGAAATCCTGAAATTCTACGGCATGGACGACCCCACCGCAAAAGATGTACCACAATCCAAGCGCGACGAAATAGCAGGAACAGTTCTGAAGCTTGTGGATAAAAATGGCAATGGTTTGATTGAACGCGATGAGTTTCTAGATTTCAGTAGGGGCGTAAGGGGGCATGGGGGTGGGCAGTTGCCGGATTTTGGGACGGGGCCGGGACATCACTGGGATATTGAGATGGAGTATGAGATTCATCATTGGGAGAAGTGAGTACTATTTCATTTGGGGGTGGGGAGGAGGGACGAAGTGGGGTGGAGGATACGGTGTTAGTTGGTTTACAAGGCCAACTCCTTCCAGGGGTCTCTTTCGTTTTTGAACTGCTAGCCAGTTCTCTCTGATGGTCTGGCACGATGGGCTTAAGACGGGAAAGTCCCTCGGAGATGAGGGAGGGGGCTGGTCCTCGTAGACCAATTACTACGCCAGAAGTATCCGAAAGCATGCACTAACACCCCCCAGATACCACGACGAAAACACCAAAGAAGAAGACCTAATTCACCCCGAAGACATCGCACACTTCAAACTGCACGACGACCTCGAAGATGAAGCCGAAGCGCAGGCAAAACTCGATGCGCAGACGATTGTAGAACATAACATACCGGCGAAATTCCGTCGGGATGGACAACCTGATAAATACGATATCATCAACCTGGAAAGAAAGATTGACCATCACCACGCGGTTTAGATGGATTTAGATGAGATACGGACGGGTTTATATTTCAAAGGTCATGATGACTTGTATTTGTAGGATTAGAGCCTTGTAATATATACATCAGAGACATAACGCCAGGCAAAAGTCGAGCCTATCACATATTCAATACTGATTAGGAGCCTTGTGACCAACTACCTATACTTATTACTTTTCCGCGAATTCCTCTCAAGTTAAATTTGTGTTGGTAGAGTACCGCATTAATTGGAACAAAGGAACCCCCCGTATCTATCTTTCTGACTTTCATCCTAGCACAATGATGCTGTAAAATGGGAGAGATCCTGAAAACCGGAGTCTGACTTTCTATTCTGACCTCGATTCTGGTTTATGGGTTTGGCATAATGAGGTTAAATGGGGGACACTATAGCGGAGGATGGGTGGGTCTTGCAAAGGTATGGCATATTAGCTGATAAGTTTAGCAGGGGTAACTAACTCATCGTGAAAACAGGATATTACAATCTCAGATAAACGAAGCATATAGCTTTATATCCAAGAATCCCCTAACAGCCTCATATGCTAAATATTCATGACGTTTTTTCGCTCGCGTTATCACTTTGTAATATACACATCAAAAACACAATGCCACACCCCCGGCGCAAACGTCTTAACCAACTCCACATGCTCAACTTTCACTTCCCCTTCCAGCCATTTTCCCGCGAATGTCTCCTGGATAGAAAGCTTTCTGGCTTCGATTTCTTCGACGCCTACGTTTTCGTGGATATGTAACCATCCCCCACTTCCATTTCCCTTTAGTAAATTGAGGGCGGTTTCCCAACTCGCTGAGCTTGAGGGGAGGAGGCCGAGGTTTATGTGGGTGATGGGTTTTAGTGATAGTGATAGTGAAGAGGATTGGAGCCTTGAGAGGGCTAGGGCGTTGGATTCTTCGAAAATGGTGATTTTCGATTTCGAATCCGAGGTGGGTGAGGGAGAGCCAGGCTTGATGATGGTGATAGACCATCCATTCGCCACCGCGCCTCGTCGTAGGCCCTCTACACTCCAGGGATTAATCTCAAACCCCACAACTCTTTTCATCCCCAACTTCACATAACTGAAGACGAAATATCCGATTCCGGCGTAAAGATCAACCGCACTCTCCTCACCCAAATCCCCCTCCTTTCCACCAGCAGTAGGAGGAAACCCCAAAATCCTCGCCTTCTCCTTAACATTCCCCCTCGAAAACATAGTATATCTTGGTGCCCAAACCTGCGTAATCCCATTCTGCCTGGTGCTAACCCAAAACGCGTTTTCGAAATCCGCTTCACTCGGTACTGACAGAGGAGAGAGGGAGGGCCCGAAATCCCCGTGCAGAATCCGTAAGCCGCTTGGAGTCCTCAGAAGATTCTCCCCCTTATCTTGATGCAGAGGAATCCCGGAATTAACGGCAAGTCGCGTTAGTTCCCCCTTCCCCTCTCTCTTCCCCACTCGTTCCAAAATCTTCTCCCATAGCGTTTTCTTAAAGCCTTCCCAGCCCCCTTCTTTCTTTCCTCCTTTACTCTTCGCAAAAAGCTTCCCCATCACATCCTCCACTTCATCCCATGCTTTCCCCTCGAAACTCCCAGACGGCAAAAGCAACATAGGAGCATAAACGACCCATCCCGTCGGCGCCGCGATCTTGAACCTCTGCAAAAGCGCCGGAAGCAGGCTATCCAAAACCTCTGGGGAGAGGTCCGGGAGGCAGGTTTGGAGTGTTGCGGTTACGGCGTCGAGGATTGGGTTTGTGGGTTTGGGTTTTTTGCCGGTTTTGGGACGGGGGGGTTTTGCTGTTATGAGATGGTTTTGGGGGTTCGTGGGTTTGGGCATTTTGGGTTTTTGTTTTGGTGAAGATGGGATGAGATGATGGTTGGTTTTGATAGAGGTTCAAGTCTAGGTCACGTTTATTAAGACGGGACGATCTCACGTGGTCGGTTTCAAAGGGACTAGGCGAGACTAACGCCTGCTAGCGCCGAACAGACTTAGTTTGCATTACTATTCAACATTACGGTACTTGAGTAGAAGTATAGATTTATATATCGCATGTTTAAGAACCTCCTTGGCCAAAGAAATATATACTCTTCTTTACTCTCACCCCCTCTCTTAACGATCACCGCCCCTTACATTGAGGGCACGCTTCTAGGACCCCCTTAAGCTCAATTCGTTCTCGACACCCTATAATCCCCTTTGTGTTCCGGTGAACAAAAGTGGTTGAACTGATAATAGTTAGATTTCGATACTCTTGAAAAGTCACGCTTATCAAAGCGAGGCCATTTCACGTGCCCAGCTCACACTTACGAAAATAAATCTTCGCTCCCGCTAGGTCCACCTAGATCCAAACCTAAAAACGAAGTGACGGCACGTCAAATTACAATTTCCACGACGGGATGCCACGGTTCTCTTTCTGTAACCTAGTGTCAAAGCTTAATGCACTTAGAGTTGTGTCCAGCTCCCCTTTAATCAAAGGTGTGGAAACGCCAGAATTTTATATGATAAAGGCACGGCGCCGTGAGTTTATAAATGATGTTTAGTTTTCCAAAAGAGCTATCGGATGTCGAAGAAAGATGAAAACCGAATCTTGGACTGGAAAAAAATGGCCTAACATATGAGCATGAGGAGCTACGATAACTTGACGGTTGCGAGAGGAGGGCTGGTGATATTTTCATAGCTTACTCGCAGTAGTTTCTTCCTGCCGTTGCACCATGGAGGGGTAAGTGGGGTATTGGAATGATGGTGGTGTGAACATACAGTCATATCTTATCAGAAACACCTTCTCCGACTGGCAAAGTTCCTTTAATTCCCGTCTTCTCGCAGTAGAATTCCGAATGCAGAATGACTTCGCTCATGAGTTCGTACCGAAGATGGTTCGGTCTGCAGCTTACTGCGTCTGTAGTGACGAAATCAACATGCCTTGGTTGGAGGAAAGCTGTCCCTGCTCCAGCACATCCCACAGCGTGTAGTGCACGGTCCTTGGCAGCATTTCAGGCAAGGCTCGCAGGGTCCAAAATTCTCCCCTCAACACCTCTCGAATGGGAAATTTTCTAGATTCCGTGAGACTCGAGCGAAGACATGTTCCTGCGTGACGGTGGCATTTCGATATCGAGGTACATATTGTAGGATGTGCAAAAGGCGCCCGCATCTTGCAGCGATAGTAGGGGGGAGTTACTCTGCCGTAGGGTTGGTGGTTGCACATCTTGTACTGCACTAGCAGAATGTGGGTTGCACATAGAGGCATCTTTGTCAATGGCTTCAATTTCTGGCGAGCTCGACGGGCCGACCTCCACATAGCTAGAGCTGTCGGCAAGGGTAGCTATGGTCCCCGGAAATCTTTTTGGGAATTTTCCAAATGAATTACCGGTTTTTGAAGACCAGGATCTTCTCCACAAGTGGACTGGCAAAAACAAGGATGGATTCAGGCACTTCTGAACGAAGAAGCGTGACCTGGGGAACTGCCATGTACTTTTCATCGTCTACTGAAACTCGGAGAGGCTGTGAGAAGATCGTATCATAGGGCACCTACTACGTAAAGGGAAGAGAAAATGCAACGCTTTCCTCTGGCATCTTCCTTTGAACCGTCACACACCCGCCTGGAAAAAATTTGGTGGTCGCTGTACTTGTTGCGAGGGGATTGGAGAGTTTTCGATGCAGTGCCGCGCTCTCTGCAGGCCGAGCCATGCGCATCTGCGCAATATGATGTTCGGGCCTGTCAATTGCAAGGCAGGAGTTGTCGAACGTAATACAGAGTAGCAGAGTACAGGCGAGTTTTGGTACGTTGATGGTGGAAAGGGGACTTGAGACGATGGAGGCTGGAGGAGGAGGAGACGCATTCGTGCCGATACTACCGTCGTCGTCATCCAGTCGGTCGCTTGATTCTCTCACATAGGTTGGCACCACAAAGGAGAATACTCCGAGAGGTAGATCCGAATGTCTTGGGAGAAAAGCATGGCCATCATGTCTTCCGCCTGCCTCGAGACGAGACACCGCGTTCTTTCGCTGTATCAGAGACGGAGTACAGCTTCACTGGGCGTGCGCAGGACTCGCCGGCTTGCGCCATATGTCGGGAGAATGACTTTCTGAATGGAAAAGGCCGTTTGGCTGGATATGGAGGTGGCCGCTGCAATTGGGTACAGATTAGGATGTTGATAGGCATTTGCATGTTAGTGAATTGGTGAATACCGGTATAGGCGAACGGCGGCTTTAAAAAAGGGGACAACCGAGCGACAATGTTTGAAAGAACGATTTCAGCCACTCTTTAGCGACGTAAAGGAGGTATAGCAATACTAGCCGGATTCCGGTTATTTAAAGGAGGCTGGAAGTGTCTAGGAGAGCAATATGGGCGTGAAGAAAAACAGGGGTAGGGAGAGTAAAAATGATAGAATAGCGTCACTGAGCACTGCCATTCAAGAGTTTGATATGAGTGTGCTGGCGGACGATTAGCCCCATACGGGGCCAGTTATCTCGATTCTCTTGGATACTTCGCGCTGTCTGGTACCTGGAAGTGTCCAATTTTTAGCTTTGCGGTCTATTATCTCTTGGGTCCTTCGCGCTGTCTGATACCCTGGAACTGTCAATTTTTTAGCTTTGCGGTCTCCTAGAATAGAAGTCTGCTCCAGCGCTGGATACTTGTGTAGAATCTGTAGAATCGCGTCCCCCCAACAAGCCGGCACCTCACGCTTGCTTCCCGTCGACTACGAACCGGCCAAACTCAATCCAGGTTGAGGCCCAAGCAACGTTGTTGACAAGCAAAACAGCATTTCGCGCCAACTGCACAGCCATCCATGAATTAGCCTGCCAGGCCAGCTTCCAAGTCCCAGTCCCAGTCCCAGTTTGCGCAGCTCCATCGCAATCGGGTTTGCTCTCCCGAGTTCAAGTCAACACTCCCGAGAAAAACAACAGCAGCCCACCAACATATCACCAGCACCAGCACAGCTACAGCACCTCGCAGCCCATACCACCCATCCGCCCAATACGCCGATACGCCCATACGGAGACCACCACCACCACCTCCACCACCAACCAACCCACTTACTGCACCACGACTACACGACTACACGACTACACGACTCCTCCTCTCTCTTCAGATTCCTCCACGTACCGCCGCCGCCGCCGCATCACACAACACCGACTAACACCTCCTCCCCCCTCCCATCGGCTGCTCACCACCTACAACCGAACCCCTCTGTTACCCGTGGTCAGTTTCCATCATCTGCAAGACCGTTCGCCTTGTGCCCACAGCCGCCGCCTTGTGATTGGCGAGAGGCGCAGACGAAACATTTCACCCCATCTAGCCATCCCACACCCATATAATCAAACGGAGCAGGTCCTGGCCGTCCTGACTTCTTGCCTTCAAAAATGGAAGAAATCAAGTCGACGACAAGGAGACTGACGAAACGCCCGCCGCCCAACGTGAATGATAACAACAAGGTCCTGCGCAGCCAGCGGAGCTCCAACAGCCTTAAATCCAAACTCTCGAGAAGCGAATCTGCCGCCAGCCCTTACGCTCGGTCGACCTCCAGCAAAAACAAGCCAGGCCATATTCGCAAGTCAACTGCTCCCAATCCCGCCGTCTACACCTCGTCGAATTCCTCCCTCGATTATCAAATATCCGGCCCGTCACCAGCACACAGTGCTTTGGATTTTGGTGCGGGGGCCGGTCAGGGTGCCGCCAATCTCAATCGCAGCACGTCGCGTCATCTCAGCGAAAAGACATCACACGAATTGCTCGGCGCTCCATTCGATGGTTCGGGCATATTGAATCATCTAGATTCGTCAAAAGTGGCAGGATACCAGAGTTCTTTGCGACGACCTGCTCCTCCGCCCTTATCTCATACAAGCCCAGACCCGCGAGGTCCAGCCCCTCCTCTACGCCATACCGCGAGCTTTACATCGGGAGACAGAATGAATGAGAAAGCGGTTCCGCGCGTGGGTGAGAACCAACTCATCAGCCCAAAGCGCTATTCAGACGAGACCAAGGAACAGAATCCAAAATCAAGCATGATACGCAAAAAGTCCGGATTTTCTGGTTTTATGAATCAAATCGGAATTGGTTCTCCACGAGGAGTAAAGATATCAGCACCAGAGAATCCAGTTCATGTCACACACGTGGGCTATGATCAGGATACGGGTCAATTTACTGTAGGTTGCAAACAAGGCGATCGATAGTCCGCGGGGTAATATAATTGGATCTGACAACTGACGAATTAATAGGGTCTACCAAAAGAGTGGCAGCGCATGCTGAATGATAGCGGTATCACGAGAAAAGAACAAGAACAACATCCACAAACAATTGTCGATATCGTAGGATTCTACAAGGAAAATGCCGATAAGGGAGGCGACGAGGTATGGGACAAGTTCGACCATGCCAATGTACCAGAGATGCGTGTTGCAGGAACGACTTCCAATCCAATTTCGCCAGCGTTGCTCAACACACCAAACTTCAATTCACCGAATTTTGGATCCCTAAAAAGTCCGCCTGCAAGTCCACGATTTCCCTCGAATCATGAGGCAAGCTTTGAAAACCCGAGATCACCACCTCCTGTACCACGAGGCACAACTCAAGGCCCACCTCAGGGTTTAGCGCTCCTACCAAAAGATAACAATGGACTCGTTCCAAGCCGCCCAGCTCCAAGACCACCAGTAGCATTCCAGGGACCTTCGAGGGCAGCACCACCCCCTCCAATGATGGGTAAAGATTCAGGAATATCAATGCCCCGTCAAAGTGAAGATTTGCCAGCTTTGACTTATGTTCCACCCCCGGATAATTCAACTATGCTCCCAGAAGAACATCGGTCACGCTCCAACTCCAACGCACATGCAAGTAATGGCTATGCACCCGCTGTTCAAGCAATTCCATCTCCAGGCATGTATCAGCAACAACTTATTGAGCAGCAACAAGCAGCTTTGTACCAGGCTCAGCAATCACAACAATCCCCACTAAATCGTGCTCCTAGCAAACGCGCACCACCTCAACCAACACCACCAACTCCCCAAGCCGCTCAATTCCAACAACGTCCACCTGAGGCGAATGGAATTCCACACCCTAGTCAGTCAGTAAGACAAGTACCAGGTCCAAGACCAAGACACAGAGCACGCCAGAGCACAGGCTTTGATATTGTAGCTCGTTTGAAGCAAATTTGCACAGAGGGTGATCCAAGAGACATCTACAAGGACTTGACAAAGATTGGTCAAGGAGCTTCAGGCGGTGTATTCACTGGGTATGAGAGAGGTACTAACCGACTAGTTGCTATCAAGCAGATGAATCTAGAACAGCAGCCGAAGAAAGATCTCATCATCAATGAGATTCTTGTCATGAAAGATAGCTCGCACCCAAATATTGTCAATTTTATTGATAGCTTCCTGGTTACGGGAGAACTTTGGGTTATTATGGAGTTTATGGAAGGAGGAAGTTTGACAGATGTTGTCACGTTCAACATTATGTCTGAAGGCCAAATTGCGTCGATATGCCGAGAGACTTTGAAGGGTTTACAGCATCTACACTCAAAGGGCGTAATTCACCGCGATATTAAATCGGATAATATTCTCCTTTCCTTGGATGGAAACATCAAGCTGAGTAAGTAAAATATTACGCCTTTTTGATATCCGAGCTAATTTGTTCTTTAGCCGATTTCGGTTTCTGTGCTCAAATAAATGAGGCACACAACAAGAGAACGACCATGGTTGGAACTCCTTATTGGATGGCGCCTGAAGTTGTCACAAGAAAAGAATATGGCCGCAAGGTGGATATATGGTCACTGGGTATCATGGCCATTGAGATGATTGAGGGCGAACCTCCATATCTCAATGAATCGCCACTCCGTGCACTCTATTTGATCGCGACAAACGGGACTCCAGCTATCAAAGATGAAGGAGCGCTCACCCCGGTCTTTAAAGACTTTCTCTACTTTGCGCTAAAGGTTGATCCTGAGAAGAGAGCCAGTGCTCATGATCTGTTACGGGTAAGTTTCTTCTTTCAAGACGATTTTGATCATCACTAATGTGGGTAATTTTTAGCACGATTTTATGAGAAAGTGCTCTGAGTTGATTGAGCTTGCACCTTTAGTCCGCTCCGCAAGAAGCGCGAGAGCACAAGAAAAGGCCCAAAAGGCAGCGTCCTGATTTGGCGCTTTTTCAATCAAACTTGATCTCTGCATAGTAAATGCAATTTTTGGCAATGATTGGAACTTCTCGGCGATACAAAAGCCAAGCGGAATGTCTATTTATGTTTCTCATACATACACCTGGGCGGCAGGATGCATCAAAAGCAATCACAATCAATCAATGCAATTCATTTCGACAAATTCGGTAGGCAAGGCCAAAGCAACTCGATCAAGCATTGGCGTTTCGGACGGGAGGCGTAACGATGTATTTCAACCAAGACATCACTTCAATGAAATCAATCCAAAGCGCCATTACGAAATCGAACGAGACTGCTAATTGGCATCGTCTTCATTTTTCTTCATGTTCACACTACTTCATTCGTCGCCGCAGGTAAATAAAAATATCTGTTCATTTAGGGTTTTGATACCAAACGTCATTTTGGGAGACGGTCTGTCAATAGAATCGCGGAAACATTTTTTCCACGCTGTTTTTCTTGCCTACTTCTCTGGGCTTTCCGGAGAAGTAGAGCTAGTTCGGCTTTTGATGGTGAATAGGCAGAGGACTTGGCTTGGCCTGGTATGGCCCAGCATTTTTTTGGAATGGACGGAAGGGATGGAATGGATGGGAAACGGGATGGTTGAACAAGCTTTGGGGGGCTTGAGGGCATAGGTTTGGGTTGAATTCAAGATTAGATGATTGGGGGGTTAATCTTGATTGAAGGTACGATGGGGAGATGAAACTCGGATGAAATCTTTGATAATTGAGTTGAAGATCTTCCTTTTTTTTTTTTGTGTTGAAGATCAAAGAAGACCTGCACCCTTTTTAAAGCGAGTGGCATATTTGAAAGCGGATACGAACACCTTTTTTTTCCCACTCTCCTTCTGATTCTGAGGTGGGAAGGGAAGGTCGGGTCTGTATAATTTCTATTTGAAGGGAGGGGGTGCGGATTTATAGATGCATGAATGAAATGTGCGTTTGTATAAGAAATGGTTTTCGTTGCCTCAATTAGAGATTTTTTGCCATGCAGAAGTTTATAATTCAACTACTAGAAGCAGCTAATCTGGGGCATATATGTGGCATCTAATGTAGCACAGAGAAGCACAGAGAGAGGTATCCACCAAGAACTGCCACAGTTTTTGTAGCGATCGTTACAACTTTGTAACGATCATTATAAAGATTATAACCTATTAATACCCCCATCAACCAGGGGGTTCAACGAATAGGGAGGCTATGGGGGCTATAGATCTATAATACCTTTGACTCTTGGCTAGTAAAACTGGACCTAACCCTCCCTGCGCCCCCCTTACGCCCCTTATCGGCCCCCCTATGCGCCAATTGGGTTTCATCGAATATACGGGCATTTTATATTTTTCTAATATCGATGGCAAAAAATCTCTACTAGTTTGTTTGTGTTACTAACTAACTTTGTCGGATCTGGAGCCCGTCCGTTAACTTGACTAACTCTTGCTGTCAGCCAGTAGGTGCGTGCGTGCTAGAGACGGGAGCTTGTTTGGCGATGTAACGAGGATTAATCGTGTCTGCTAATAGTAAGGCTAATTTTAGGGGGTGCTTCAATTGGCTTTCATGGTTTCGGACTAGATGCCTTCGAAAGTCGGGAAGGCCGAGTAGCTTACCAGCGGACTTGGACTTGAATGACAACTAAACATTTCAAAAGGTTCCGAATCGGAATGTCCGAATAAGATATATTTGCTTCCGAAGACAAGAACACAGCAAGCATTTCCGAAGTTTTTTTGACGTGAATTCTGCCAAGGGGGTATCAGACAGGCTATCTATACTCCTTATCGCGTACTCCCGCCGGTTCTTTTTTTTTAATCTCACCTCGCTCAGCGAAGCCGGAGCTCTCACCTCCCTCATTTCGAACATCATCTCCGTGCACGTATCGGTGAAGTGCGCGAGTTGGTGAATGCGACGCGATTTTCTTTCTGTTCAGTTGAGAGATATTTGATATTGCAAGGATTGATTGAGGCCACTGATTGAGTCGCGTTCGCAAGCCCAAAATCCACATCGCAAGCTTGCCAGCTGAACTTCATTCGCTCGCCGGTTCCACGTCCACTCCTAGGGCAGCGGGCTGTCAATTCGTTGGCAATGGCGTCGTCATTGACATTGTCAATACCATCACTATCGCTATCAAATGCTGCGCGGCGGCGACTTACAAAAACCCCTTTGAAACGAAATGGGCTTGTTACTTCTTATCGGGGTATTTGCTGCTCTTCTCAGCCATGGACTGTAGCTGCTCAAGGTACGTGGGGTTTTTCCACTCTCGTCCGTTCGCCGGTCTCGGGGTCGGCCATAGGCGCGATTTTCCCTATGCAAGCTGCAAGCTGTGTTATGGTGGGGAAGATCATGCGCTGTGATGAGTTGTTTTCTCCGACAACTTTTCACAAAGCACTTGCCCAAACATTTCTTACTCTGCGGGATTGGTGAATATCGAAAAAAAAAAATTCTGACTTCTTTCCTTATATATTTGCAGATAATCCACTTCGTTCTCTTCCATCTATTCAGAACTCTTTGCAGACCCCGCATCGAACCATGTCTACTACTACCCCGCTTCGCAGCCTGAACATCAACAACATCAACCCCCACGTCAAGGAGGCAAAATATGCTGTGAGAGGAGAACTTGCTGTGCGATCAGAGGAATACAGAGCCAAGCTGGCAAAGGGCGATACTAGTCTTCCATTCGACCAAGTTATTTCTGCCAACATTGGAAACCCTCAACAATTAGATCAGAAACCTATCACATTTTTCAGACAGGTCTTGAGTTTGTTGGAGTTTCCGCCGCTGCTAGAGAAGGAGGATGTTCTATTGAACCAGCTTGGATACAAGAGCGATGTTATTGCAAGGGCAAAGTGGTTGTTGAAGACTGTAGGTTCAGTTGGTGCATACAGCGCAAGTGCTGGAGCTCCTGGAATCAAGGAGAGCGTTGCCGATTTCCTCGAGAGTGAGTTTTGCCTTGCTATATTCTACAGCCACCGCTGACTGTAATTATAGGACGCGACGGCTTCCCTGCTGACCCAAAGCACATTTACCTCTCTGCTGGCGCTTCGTCTGGTGTCAATACTCTTTTGCACATCATCTGCGCCACACCCAACACCGGCGTTCTCGTTCCCATCCCACAATACCCACTATACACCGCCTCTCTATCCGTCCTCAACTCAAAATGCGTTCCATACTACCTCGATGAATCCAAGAACTGGGGCACAGATCTCGAGGCTCTTAAGAGCGCACACAAACAGGCCGTAGCAGACGGAATTGATGTGAGATCAATTGTCATAATCAACCCTGGTAATCCAACTGGCGCAAGTCTCTCAGAGGAAGATGTAACAGCCGTCATTGATTTTGCAGCTCAAGAGAAACTTGTCATCATGGCTGACGAGGTCTACCAAACCAATGTCTTTGTTGGCAAATTCCACAGCTTCAAGGGCGTCTTGAGCAAATTGCAGAAAGCCGACCCAGAAAAGTACAAGAATGTCGAATTGGCCTCTCTTCATAGTATTTCCAAGGGTATGGTAGGAGAGTGTGGACATAGAGGTGGATACTTTGAGTTGTGCGGCTTTGATCCAGAGGTTGAGGAGGAAATCTACAAATTTGTTTCGATCAGCTTGTGTGCACCAGTCATTGCACAATGCTTGGTAGAGCTGATGGTCAATCCTCCCAAGTCAGGCGAGCCCAGTTACGAACTTTACAAGCAGGAGTATGATGGTATTTTCGCCGGCTTGCAAAAGCGCGCAACTGCCCTCTACGATGCGTTCCAAGAGATGGAGGGTGTGGAGTGTGGTGCTCCTCAAGTAAGTCTCCTATCGCCTGTCTGTAATAATTCATTTTTAACCTGCTTGCTTCCAGGGTTCCATGTACCTCTTCCCAACCATCACCCTACCACCCAAAGCCATCGAGGCCGCCAAAAAGGAAGGCCGCTCCGCAGATGAGTTTTACGCTTTCCGCCTCCTTGACGCCACTGGAGTCTGCGTTGTCGCTGGTTCTGGCTTTGGTCAAAAGGAGAACACACTTCATTTCAGAACGACTTTCTTGGCTCCAGGTACTGAGTGGGTTGGACGTATTACCAAGTTCCACCAGGAATTCATGAATGAGTTTAGATGAAACGTGGGTGGGTGAGAAAGTGGAATATACTTCGAAAAGACTAAATTAGGGAAGAGGGAAGATGGGGTGGAGTTTGGATTTCTAATTGATATTTGAAGAGGATATGGGGGGTGAAATTTCTTTGCATAGCTGGCAAGCTGCTTTGAATATTCCTGATAGAAGATTGATAATTAGGTTGAATAAGCTTTCATGTGGATAGTTACCTCTTTTCGCAGGTTTACATTTCAGATAGAAAAGGGCGGTTTTCCATATCATTTGACAAATAAAGTTGCTATTTATAGGGACCATGTGTTTACAAACCCTTCTACTGACTTTCAGAGCATCGAGTCGGGGAATCGCTTCCGAGCGTGGGTGGAATCCTTATTTTCATTCGTGCATGCTGCATGCAACATGATTTGAGCCCGCATGGATATCAAGGGCAAATGCTGGTGGAAAGGATTTGGGTAGACTGGGTAGTAGATAAAGATGGTTTTGTTTTTGGGGGAAGTTGGGTAGATGGGTTGAGGATGGGTGAGGGGTGAGGATGAGGGGGGTGATGTGTGATGTGTGATGTGTGATGTGGAGTGAGGGGGTGAGGGGAGTAAGGGGTGAAAGGTGAGAGTTGGATATGTAAATATACTCAAGTACTCATCTGTATAATAGAAGATCTGCCCGCCATATCCAACAGTATTGATTGATTACATGAAATACATCTATCTGCCTAGTAGGTTTGCGTCCTCCCGGCATATTACGAAATCAACCAATATCGTGACGGGGACTTGGAAATCGAGCTATATAGGCATACGACTCGTTAAGCAATCCACCCATAGGTAACTTTCAATCAAACCGGGCACTGGGAAGGAGTTCTTTTGCAAAAAGGGGGGAATTTATGTGAGATCCGTTGAAGAAAATAAATGCATCTGGGCTCTGGAGACGTTCCTGTCGTTGCAAGGTTACACTGAGTAGAGATAAAATGTAGTTCATTATAGTGATAATTTAGATACAGAATTATGGAAGAGCTGGAAGCTCCTAAATGGACGTGCATATGCTCCGACAGTTCCCCCTGTCGCAGATTTTTAAGCGAGAGTATGCATTCTGCTGTCCCACGCTTTAACAACAGTCATGACAACACAGACAGGAGTCTACAGCACATCACAACTCGACAAGTCGATGCGGAGTAACCTACCACATCAGCAAATACACACCTCACCCCTTAAATCCGCTCGAGGGTGGTTTCTTTTCTTTATCAAAAAAGACGAGACCATACGCTTACCTTATACTTATAAACCCACGAAGTAATTCAAGTTCGGGTCTTACCAGAAGAGAAAAATGCAGCGGAGATCCGTGCGAATGATCTCTTGACTGTTTCATCCAGTCAATTGGATTGGATCGTAGAGTCAGTGATATAAGCTTGGCTTTTGATTTCCCGGGTTTTCTAAATGTCTGTCAAATCTAGTGGAGCATATGTAAAGGCAGCGAAAATAAAATATCAATTAGCAAAGTAATGAACGGAAAGAAGCCTAGGAGCGGGAAATCAAAACGTTCTGTTTTTTATGTGGGAATTTTCGTTATGACTAGGATGAGAAGACGTACCGTGGCTCGAAGACGTTGAAGGGGGGGCCAATTCTGGGGTTGACACTCGGTCGGTAAAGCTTGGATCACGGTTCGCGATTCCCAAGGCTCCCAAGGATCGGGGAGAGATCGGGAGGGGTACGGACGAAGAAGCTGTGGGCATTGTCCTTGGAGAGTTCCGGGGAGAAAAATATGTTCCGCTGCAGGCAGGGAGAGAGCTTGGTCCAACCCATGTTGACCACCTGGTTTCGAGGAACATACCAGCTGCACCCTGCGGGGTCTTTTCCACGGATGGATAACGGTCAATCTCATGGGTCCTTCCTCAAGCTTGCCGATTTATAGGGATTTATTTATGTCAAATATCAAAAATGTCGTAGCAATTAATTTTAGTTAATATTTAATGAATTTATTTATACGAGACTATTCCCAGATTCTTTTAATAAAAGAGATTAATCCTAAGACTTCCTTAAAAAGAGGCCTAAAATAATGAAAAGTTTATTCTAAAAAGCTCTTATTCCAAAGTCTACGAAGTATTTCTAGGGGCCAGAAATGGGTAACCTTATGTTACGATCACGGGATCGTCAGGTGACATTCGGACCATAGGCTCAGACAGCCACTATGCGACAGGAGAATCCATCTGTTATAACCAATTGAGACGAT